>VDFB02263733.1:0-69275 GCA_007258455.2 Sequoia sempervirens
AGGGACCATGGCAGCTAACTTTTGGAATTCATTTGCAAAGTCTTCCATAGTTCCAAGTTGCCTAAGATGGGTGAGTTCCTTGAAATACCACTCAAGATGCTTTTGATCGAACCTATTAATGAGTTTTTGGGTGAATTCACTATAGGAGACTATATTTCGATGGCCTTGGGTGATGAGTCCATGATGCCACCAATCATGTGCTATACCTGATAGGTGGAGGACAGTAAATTTAATGGCATTTTCTTTAGTCATGGGGCTAAGGGATAGGTAGGTGTCAAGCTTTTGAACCCAAGATTGAGCAGTGAACTTCCTGGAGCCGTCAAAGTATGGTAAGGTCATCTTATTGATTCTTGATCTAAGGTCTTTGTCGGGATGGTTCTTTATCCGGTTTGGATTGACTTGGGTTTTGACTTCATAATATTCTTTAAATGGTATAAGCCTTTGTATTGCAGGGTCTAATTTGGCATACATATGAGCAATATCTTCCGCACTGCTTGTGTTTGGTCTTCTTCTTCAATGACCTTTTGAATGAATGGAGGCATGGTTGGTCTTAATGTGGAACTTTGAGTTGAATGCTCATTTTTGGACTGGTTTGAGTGTAATTCTTTCCTTTGAATGGTTATTTCATTGGCATTGTTGTTATTCATGCTTTGGAGGGCCTGGAGGATCAACTGATTAGTTTTCTCAAACTTTTCGTTTGTTTGCTCCATGAATGTTCTAAGCTCCTAAGCCAATGGATCAGCCATAGCTCCTTTTCTGTGGTAGGTTCGCATTCACTTCTTCCCTACAAGTTGGCAAGACCAACACTCTGATACCATTGTGATGTTCCTTGATAAATTTTGATAACTTTGTCTTTAATGCTGAGAATTATAGATAGTAAGAACCAATTTTCAATCCTAGCACCCGTTTGTATTAGATTAGTGCTTCTCAATGATATTTAATAGTATAGCAATATGAAGGAATGAATATCCTTTAAAGCTTGATGTCGACTACAGATTGATCATATAATGGTTTATTATTTTCGGATTATACAATTAATCAAATGAATATACAGGTCGCATATGTGGTGCCAAGTTGACCACCGTTTCAGCCTCGAACTCTTTTGATCTATGTGATATTAGATGTGAATGAGTGCCTAAATCATTCTCCTGAATACGCAGCCTGTAGGATGCTAGTTGTCTTCCAATGGGCGACTTTATCTCCTAGATTCACTATGTTCTTGTTCTCCTAATCTCCTCACTCTCTCTCTGAATCAGTCTGATATCTATATGAGCCTGTAGATTATTTTCAGCTTTAGTTCGTGTCCTTCCCATTGATCACTTTCATATAAATCTTTCCTTCTTGACTGATTGATTCCTCTCTTGACTTGGTTTCCAGTGCTTTTCCTAACTATTTACTTTCGTTCTTGGTTGCTGGCTTCTACTTCTTAATTCATTGATTCATGCCTCTCCTTCCTCCTAGCACCGATTTGATATAGGCATCCAAGAGAAATGTCTTTTAACATTGCTCTCATGCATCCCTTTTACTATTGTTAATCATTGATTAGTAAATGAACAAATGACATTTTATTTGTATGTAGCCATATCTAAATATGTGAATATATATATATATATATATATATATATGTATGTATGTATGCATGTATGTATGTATGTATGTATGTGTGTGTGTGTATATATATATATATATGTATGTATGTATGTGTGTGTGTGTGTATATATATATGTATGCATGTATGCATGTATGTATGTATGTGTATATATATATAAGAGTGTGTTATATCTATTTAAAATGTAAATATATTAATTTGATTCTATAAATACTTCCCTTATGATGGGGACATCACACACTTGGATAGGTCTCAGATGCAGTGTTGACCTCTTAATCAGTTGGACGGTCGAAATATTAAATGTTTAATGAGTAATTATCATTAAAGGTACTTAATGATAATTAAATAATATAAAGTTAAATTATAAAGTCAAAAAGTGTAATTTATTTCCGATGAGGCCATGACCCTCAATTAAAATCACTTAAAGTACATTTATTATATAATGGATTTGAGTGCCCAAGTTTAAGGATTTATTATAAAGTTTTTATTAAAAACCTAAGTGGATTTGAAAAGCAATTTAAATACCATTAAGGGGTTGACCTCCTTTAAGAGGTTATAAAAAGGCATCAAAGCAAATGGATTTCATTATGATTGAAGATTAAAAACTTGTGTGTTTGGAGTTCTTGCTTGCAAGAGGAACCAGCTAGGGTTTTTACCACTGTTGAGCCTTTGGGAACGAAAACTCTCATAGTTTGTGCAATTTTGAGGCTGTGAAAGACCAATTGAGATTATTGCTTGAGTGTGGGCTTCATCCAAGAGTCTAATCTAAGCATAAAAGAAAAGATTTGTGAAAAGTTTTTGTGCAACATTGAAGGATTACTTTCTACATGTCAAAAAGAGAGCATATTGGTGAAGTTTTATTGCTGCTACAGTACCCATGAATAGTGTATGCTATAGTATTTTGCATATTAGTGGGATTTACTCAAGGGTTTGAATGTGTATTCCAGATTATTGAAGGAAGTGTCATTGAAGGAGATTAAAATCAGTTATCTTCAAGGGTTTGAAGAATATCTATGTGCAGATTTTAAAGACATTAAAGATACATTATTGGATGTATTTATTGTTGGCTATTGTGTGCATCCTTTCATTAGCATGCGGACCCTCTATTGAGCATATGTAATGAGCCCAGCTCAAACTGACCAGAATTTGCCCTAATTGGCTGATTGTAATATTGTCAAACAGTTTGAATGCAACCTTGCAGCTTGCTGATGTAGTGTTTCAGTCTGGAGTAGTTTGATAGAATGGATGCTATGACAGATTTAAATACTTCTTCAAGGCCTACAATCTGATCTATTATGCAAAAATGCAATTCTTTTTGTATTTTTGTGCAAATATATGGGAAAACTAAATGTGCAAAGACTAGCTACAGCAAATGGACATTTTTACAAACAGTTGTCTTCAAACCCTAATCTGATTTCAAGCTTAATTGCAACAAGAATTTGAGAGACTACTTATTACTCCTTCAATGTAATAATCTTTCCAATACCATGACAATTTCAACTCAGCCAAGACTCTTGGCAAATTACATATGAATTAATGCAAAGTCTGATATAGACTGTAACCTACAGCCATACCACTTATTATGCAACTAAATGACATCTAACATGCATGAAAAATAATAAAGGAACCTGGAAATGAAGGCGCCTTGAAGCTACGATCAAAGTACTGTAGCACGGGTTACTATTCACGGAACTGTAGCGCGGTACTGTAGCGACCACTGTAGCGCGGCACTGTAGCAAATTGCGGCACTGTAGCATTACTGTAGCAGCCAGCAAAAAAAAAATATTCCACAATAAATCTTTAATGCCAGCCAACTCCAAAATTGTATGTCTTCAAAATTGGCCTTAGGCCACAAATTTCTGCCCTAATGAAGTGACTGAAGTATCACCTCCAAGCTGCAATAATTCAGGTGATATTGCACACCCTCAAAATTGCTATCAATGGGAGTTTTCGTTCCCAAAGACACTGATTATCTGCAGACCACTTGGCTCCACAAATACTCAAGAAGAATCACCAATCATCAATTCATCAAATCTGGATGCCCCAAAGATGAGACCTCAAGGTCTATTTATGCATTTCCTCTAGAGGTCGGCCTCAATAAAAAATTATTATTTTTTGACTTCTAGAAGATTCCAGTATTTTTTTAATCTTTTTGCACTTTATGAATTATTAAAATATTATATTATTAATAAAGTGCACCTCAACAGCAAATTATAAAATAAGGTTTCCAAAAATAGAAATAATGATTAAATATAATGGAAAACCTTTCTCCAATTAAAAACTGAGCCAAATAATCGCCAAGTGACTACAAAATGACTCTCTCACCATGCCTCATTAGCCTACGAGAGCCGTTAATAGGCTAATCCTGCTGATCTGTCAATGTCAACTAGGAGGGGACATTACGGTATGAATTGAGAATTTAGCTTGCACACACACAAGCATATGGTGGAAGCTTGAATTTCTTGGCTTAGGTGTTTTGAGATATTGATCTTCCCAACTTCTTGTGTATGTTCCAGATTTTCTGCTTAAACATATATAGACCCGCAGTTACATATTCCAAATTTTAATATACCTGTTGTGCATAATTGGTATGAATGCATTTGTGTTGCAAGGAGATAAAGTCTGATTTTATCTAAATATATTGTGCTTTGCTAGTCTAAACAAAACAGAGATATATAATACAAGCAATCCATTTCAGTAGTTCTCATTTGCAATTATAAATGTGTTGTACCCCAAAATTAAAATTTTTGTTACATTTAGACATTTTGAAAAAATGAGTAAAAGTCTTGTTAAATCAATCAAAAAGGTCAAAATTTGGGTGTGCATGTCTTGCATGAGGGGTTAAAACGCAAAATTTTCAAAATCTGACGATCTTGGTCTGCTCATAGCAGCTTAAACTACAAAACCCAGATCTCAGTTTTTCATCCCTACTTTTTAGGAAAATTGCTATTTTTAGAAAGTTTCTAAATATAGTAACTTTTTATGGGTTTCTTGGGAAATGGATACTGGCAAAACTTTCTAAAAATAGAAAGTTGGTCCGTTAGGGTCCAAATTGATTTTGATTGGCTCAAAATACGTCCATATCAAGCTGGTGCAGTCAGAATCTCAAAATAATTAGTTTTGCCCTCTTGGGTCTATTACGCTTTCGAAACAACGAGGAGCTCGAGGTCATTAATAAAGGTCATCGGTTGCCAGCGTCCGGTTAACATTATTCAGTGTTCAACCGCGGCGAGTTGGTAAGCGAAGCTCGAGAAGAGCGGAGAAAAAATGTGAAAAATGTGAATTTTCCTAGCTTTATTGGCAGCAGAGCCCGAGAAGAATAGGCCCAACTTTTAGGAGCATTAAAAAGATGAAGTGGGGTTTACACCTCCAGCAAAGTTGTTCATTTCTCACGCGCTGCTTGAAAAATCAACATTGCGGTCAATAGGAATTATCCGGTCATCCAGAGATTGAGGCCCGAGCGGAGAGCTTTCACCACAGTCAAAATGAGAAGAACATTGGCGTAAAATCTAACACCTGCGGAGTGCAGGTTTTGTCGCGGACGGCTATACCTCTGTGATGCTCTTCAAATTAGGAGAGCTCCTCGTTGTGCTGGAATGCATGAAAAAGAAAAGTAATCTAAGTCCTATCTTTTGTTCGGTATTTGGAAGAGGCACAAGGTTAAGAAAACCAAGAATGTTGCAGCTAAGGATTTTCTGGTTTCGCAGATCATTAACTACAACTAAGCTAACTACTTTAAATCTATCCGGTTTCCTCAAGAAAACAGAGCATGAGGAAATGGAGCAGGGATGATTATAGACGATAAACGTGTTTAGATTCTCTACTTGAAGGCAAGGTGGCGCAACTATCATCTCAATCTAAACAAGCTTATTGGGCACAAACAGATTTAAGACTTTACCAAGACAATTTTATGGAACCCTATGTGGCATAACACTCGATTAAAAAAGTAAAGTCTTCACAAACAGCCTTTATCACCACAATCCCACGAAACCCTATGTGGCATAACCTTCAATTATAATGATAAAGATTCACAGAACAGATTTATCACTGCAATTTCTCGAAACCCTATGTGGCATAACGATTGATCACAATGGTAAATTTACATAAAGCAGATTTATCATCTCAATCTCTTGGAACCCTATGTGGCATAACAATTGATCTCAATGGTAAATATGCAAAACAGAACTAACTATGGGAGGAATTTACCACGCCAATCTTATGGAACCCTATGTGGCATAACACTTGATTGAAAGTAGTAAAGACTTCACAAAACGATTTTATCATCACAATCTCACGAAACCCGATGTGGCATAACACTTGATTGAAATGATAAAAGATTCACAAGACATAAAGAATCCACCATTACAATTGCATGAAACCCTATGTGGCATAACACTTAATCATAATGGCGAAGACACATGAACAAATACCAAAAGAGCAATATTGAGGGCAAGGTAGGCGCAGCATATATTTCTCTCTCAAGCAAAAGTTATTTACAAATGGCGTAGCTCTTATTTACTCTACACATCAAGGTGTAGAGAACCCTAAATCACGCGTATGCATAGTTTCACACCCAATGCATGCAAGCAATGCGCCAAACCCTAATTAAGCAAACTATACAGTTAACTGGGCAACTACCCTCAGTTTAACTGAAACATCTAATCTAAAAATGGACAATTGTGCGAGCATGCACGTCCTTATTGAACACAAGTTAACTGGAAGACTACCATCAGTTAACGTAAAAACCCTAAAAGAAACTCCAAGTAAACAAGGTGAATCTCAGAATAGATATGCATGAGGTGAGACAGCCAGTTAACTTGAAAGGGTAACGCCAAGTTAACTCCTGTGTATAATGTCTATCCTGAGAGGTGAGAAACTGAAGTCTATTGGTTGTGATCTCGAGCAACCAATCCCTCAACGAGGCTGTCAACTGCATCAGCATCTGAATGTCAGCAACTTGAGCAATCTTTGCAATCTTTGCACACTCAACGAGCATTTCATTGACTAGTAACTTTGGCGGCTCCGTAACTGAAGTGTTAGCCAACATCTCTTCTGCAGCTTGATACAAATCGGTCTCAGCTTTTGTCATGTCCCCATCTAGTAAACCCGGTGATGACGAGGTTAGCCTATCATTTGATCCTCGTAGGCTGACAGGAGTGTTCAGAGGATCCTTTTTGACAGTTGCTCAGTGTTGGTTAGCTCCAGTTTGCAGGGTGTCAGGTTTGGGCCTTCGCAGAATCTTCCAGAGAGTCTTTTCAGAGAACTTTCTATTTTTAGAAAGAGGGTCAGGCGGAAGCTGCTATTTCGGGCAGGGCACCTGGTGCACTTTATCAGCTCAGTTTCGACCCAGTTCAGCAGATGGTTGATTTGACGGAGAAATAAGGAGTAATTAATGGATTATTAAATATTTAATAATTTGACTTTATTATAAAGTCACTTTATTGAAATATTAAAGTATTTAATTAATTGGCTCAATTATAAAGTATTTAATTATACTTTATAATATATTATTATAATGTGACTTAATGAGTATTTAATGCTCATTAAAAGTGGACGCCAATTATTTAATCATATTTCCTAAGTTCAAAAGTGAAAATTAAATCATTTATTTAAATGATTATTTTAATGAAGGATTAGGTCGAACTTTTCAAGAGAGAATATATTACTCTTCACAGGCAAAATCGAACTATCTTGATTATTATTCAATTTTGTCTACTGAGCATCTGAGCTTTGGAGTTTGCAAACCCTAGGGTTTCTGGCAGACGATCGTTTCTGGAGAACGTAACCTCTTCAGAGATCAGGCAGTCTGAGGCTGTGAAATACCAGCTGAAGTTGCACTTGGTGATTTTACCCAGAAGTCACAGACTGAGCTTAACCAGTTATTTATTCAGAGATTTACAGAGAATATCATCTAGCAGTTAAGGCGAATTCTTCAGAGATTATTCATCTGAGATTTGGCACATATTTCCAAAAGCCGTACATCATTTATTACTGCTGCAGACCAGGCCGTACCAGTCAGCAAAAGAGCCGTACTTTTCATTGCATCTGGAAAATCGTCTTCTTCTTCTTTCACAGTCTGGAGTTTGCATTTGAGGCGATTTGGTTACCAGAGGAGTTTGCATCTTTCTGAGAGCCTGGAGAAACATTCAATAAGTCTGGCCGTACTTTCTCATATCTATTGCAGCCGCCATTTCAATAAATACCAGGTTTTTAAATATTTTTACCAGTATTGCTTTCTATGTTCAGTTTCTGCCTCTGTAAAAGCTCAAACAATATAATATAATGAAGCGCCTTGTTTCCTGAGCTAGATTTGAGACATCTCAATGCATTTATGATTTTATTTGAATTTTTTATCATTTACTAGAGAAATCGCAAATTTTACTTTTGCCTGTTAAAACCTTCAAAATCACAAAAAAACGGAAAACTTGCAAAAACAAACAAAAATCCATCAGGGTTTCATTTTGAGAACCACCAGGGTTCTGACAGTGGTATCAGAGCACAGATCTCCTGCCATCCTGTGCTTTTTCAGTGATTATTCAGAATACAGTGCATTTCTGGGTTGCCTTTTATGAACCAAGACATTATTCAGTATACCAGAGGTGTAGGGACAGGCAAAGACGAAGACTGGACAGGCCCTCTTATTCCAGAAGGTCAGACAATATCAGGAGTGCTTGGTTTTCACAGATCCAGTTCAGACGGTAGTGAAAACAGTGTTGCAACCCTAATGGCAGATCGTGAGACTTCCTCAGAAACTCGCAGGGATCCGGGAAAGGCACATGCAGAGGGCGACATTACTGATGAGGAGTTTAGACGGAGACATGACAACATGATGGATATGATGTCGCAGTTGATGGGTACTATTAGGCAGTGTACGCCCACACAGCCTCATTTCATACAGATTGGACAGACGAGCGGGACCACTCCAGTGGATCAGCCATTGGCATCAGCTCCTAGGCAACCGTTACCGATCTATCAGGAGCGTAGGCCAGGTCAGCCTACTTTCTTACCCAGAGATACTCCACCTCAGACTCCAGGAGCAGAGCATCAGGTGCATCACCAGGACTTCCAGCCACAGAACGGCATGTCGGTGGCAGACTTGACGAGATTTCATGGCGAGTACATGTCTTTAGCGCCTGAGATCCGGCAGGCACTTACGTTTCATGAGTTTATAGATGTCTATAACCCCAGAGGAGGAGGTAGATTTGATCGTAGACCCCCACAGCATCAGCAGCAGCAGCCACAGGTGAATAGAGATTTACAGTATGCTGTGAGCAAGATTACACTGCCGTATTTTGATGGGTCAGAGAAGACATCAGCTAGGTCATGGGTCCAGAAATTGGACAACTATCTGTCACCTAGACCTATGCAGGAGGATGAGGCAATTAAATTTGCCACTTTACATCTGGACGGAGTAGCGCATGATTGGTGGCACCACGGCATGTACACGTTAGGCCATCATGCGGTTAATACCTATCAGGAGTTCACGAGCAGATTGATAGAAAGATTTGATAGGAAGGATCCAGAGTTGTATTTCAGAGAGTTGGCTCAGCTCAGACAGACTGGTAGTCTGGAAGCATACATTGGCGAGTTTCAGAGAGTGGCCGTCATGGTGACTGGCATTTCAGAGAGGAGACTCATTATCTTATTTGTTGAGGGTTTGACAGAACCCATGAGAGGTTGGGTCAAGGCTTTTGACCCTCCCACACTTCAGGAGGCCATGCGGAAGGCGCGCAGCATGGAACTTGCCGCACCTCGCAGCAAGTTCAATTCAGGGTCCACTCCATACACGAGACCCAACAGGCCTTTCGATAGAAACAATGACAGAAATAGACCCTTTGACAGGAGGAAGGATCAACAGGATCCTAAGAGACAGAATGCACCCCCGTTTGACAGAGAAACTTTGAACGAATCACGTAAGAAGAAGTTGTGTTTCTGGTGCAAGGCACCCTATGATGAAAAGCACATATGCCCACTTCGTCCGAAAGTCAAAAATAACCAAATGGAGTGGTATTATGAGGGCGAAGAGCAATCTGATCTGTCAGACCAGCAAGCTGATTCCGAGCCTTCAGATGATGAGAAGTCCGAAAATGAGAATGAACATGAAGGTGGAAGGAAGCTACAGGAAGCCCATCTGACTAGTCTTCAGAGAGATGGTTCATTTCGACTCCGTGGGCTCTTAGCAGGTCAGAAGGTGATTACTTTGTTGGATACGGGTGCGACACATAATTTTATTGATGCACGTTTAGTGGGGAGACGTGGTATCCAGACAGAGGCTTTCGAGGGTATCCGAGTCAAGGTAGCTGACGGATACACTCTCAGGTGCGACAGAAAGATTACTGATCTGCCGATGAGATTGAACAACTATGAATTCAAGACTGAATTCTATGTTGTTAATATGGGTGATACAGATGTGGTACTAGGGATGGCATGGTTACATGATTTGGGTGAGTTCACGCTCAACCTACGGGATATGGAGATGAAATTCAAGGTTGACGGAAGGCCACATGTCATCAAGGCAATTCGGGACAGTAATCTTAGGATGGTTTCATTCAGACGGATGGAGAGGCTCATTCGTCATGATATGGTTGACTGGGCGGCTGAGTGCATGTTGATGCCAGCCCAGCAGGAGCCGCAGAAGGGTGAGTACCACCCTGACATACAGATTTTGAGGACTAAACACTCCAAAGTGTTTAGTGATATTCCACCTGGTAGACCTCCAGACAGGGGTACGGAGCACATTATTGAGTTGGAGGAGGGCGCCAAGCCCGTGATGATCACTCCCTACCGACATCCGAAACGACTCAAAGATGAGATAGAGAAGACTATTAATGAGTTATTGGCTATGGGTCATATCAGACCTAGCAAATCCCCTTTTGCTTCATCGGTTGTTTTGGTGAAGAAGAAGGATGGATCACTTCGGATGTGCATCGATTACAGGCAGCTCAACAAAAGAACCATCAAGAACAGGTATCCCATTCCACGCATTGATGAGCCGATAGATGAGTTGCATGCGTGTGATCTTCTTCTGAAGATTGATTTGAATCGAGTACAAGAATCTGAGATAGGGGAAGCGGAGATATTGAGAAAACCGCTTTTAGGTGTCATTGCGGTCACTTTGACTTCTTGGTTATGCCCTTCGGTTTAACCAATGCACCTGCCACCTTTCAGGCAACTATGAACAGGGTTTTCAGTTCTCAGTTGAAGAGATTTGTGTTAGTCTTCTTCGACGACATTTTGGTTTTATAACGGAGTCATGGGAGAACATCGGCTCATTGGACCGCAGTCTTAGGTATCTTAGCGAGATGAGTCTTTCTATGCTAGGAATCCAAGTCACGAGAAGCTTGGCATGGAGGTGGCCTGTCTGGGGCACATAATCCGTTGCCAAAGAGGTGAAGTATGGACCACGAAAGGTCCGAGCTATAGTTGAGTGGCCGGTACTAGAGAACCTTACGCAGCTCAGAGGCTTCATCGGGTTGTGTGCTTTCTACAGGAGATTTGTTAGCGGGTTCTCACGTCACGCCGCACCCCTTACTGACTTGACAAAGAAGGGGGCTTTTACTTGGTCACCACAGGCGCAGGAGTGCTTTGACAGGTTTAAGGTGATCATGACTTCATGTCCGGTGCTAGCATTGCCTGACTTTATGAAGTCATTTGATTTATTCTGTGATGCTTCAGGAGAGGGCATTGGTGCCGTTTTGATGCAGGAGCGTCATCCGATTGCATGTGAGAGCAGGAAACTCAGGGGTCCTGAGAGATTTTATAGCATTTACGACAAGGAGATGTTAGCCATTATGCATGCATTGGCTAAGTTTAGGCAGTACTTGGTAGGCAGCAAATTCAGTGTTCGTACAGATCATAACAGCCTAAAACATTTCCTTGGACAGCGAGACTTGAACGAGAGGCAGCAGAGATGGGTCAGTAAACTGCAGTCATATGACTTCGACATTACTTTCATTAAGGGGAAGCAGAATATAGTAGCTGACGCCTTGTCTCGTAGACCCCAGTTGAATGCCTTAGCACAGATTACAGAGGATTGGAGGCATCGGATCATTGCAGAGGATGCTAAGAACCCATGGGCTTCTAGCATCGTTGACAGGACAGAGCAGGACGACAGGTATACAGTTGTAGATGACTTGATCATTTACAAGGGGCGGATTCTTTTGGTTCCTGACTCTGAGTTACGGACTACAGTTTTGAGAGCCTTTCACGACCTTCCTATGGCGGGCCATCCTGGATACTACAAGACTTACAAAATGGTTCGGGAGCGGTTTACTTGGAAAGGGCTAAAAACTGATGTTTTGCAGTATGTCCGTGAGTGTTCTGTGTGCCAACAGAACAAGCAGGAACACACTTATCCTGCTGGATTACTCCAGCCACTTCCGATACCTGACAGGAAGTGGGAGTGTTTATCTATGGACTTTATCACGGGTTTGCCGAAAACCCAGGGTAAAGATTGCATTTATGTAGTGGTCGATCGGTTGACTAAGTACGCCCATTTTTTCCCGATTACGACTACTTTCACAGCAACGCAGACTGCAGAGTTGTTCTTCAGAGAGGTTTTCCGATTGCATGGATTGCCTCGGACGATAGTCAGCGATAGAGACAGCCGGTTCATGAGCAACTTTTGGCAGGAGTTGTTCCGACTTTGTGGAACTGAGCTGACACCGAGTACTAGCTACCATCCACAGACCGATGGACAGACAGAGATTGTCAATAAGTGGGTGGAAGGTTATTTGCGCAATTATATAGCTGGTCAGCAGAGAGCTTGGGTGAGGTGGATTTACTTGTGCGAGTATTGTTATAACTCGACTCACCATATGGCGATACAGATGACCCCCTTCATGGCATTGTACGGGTATGAGGCGCCCAATCTTCTGGATTTGATTTTGAGCGATAGCAGAGTGCCGAGTGCAGGTGATATGATCACGAGTCGGCCGGGACATCTTGAGGTCTCTCCGAGACAATATCCAGCAGGCACAGAATCAGCATAAGCAGTATGCTGATCAGCAGAGGGTTGAGCGCAGTTTTGAGGTGGGTGATATGGTGTACCTCATGTTGCAGCCGTATCGTCAGTCTACTCTGCGGAAGAGTGGGGCTGAGAAACTTAAGCCTCGCTACTATGGTCCATTTCGTGTTGTCAGACGAGTGGGCGAGGTTGCTTATGAGTTGGACTTGCCAGCTGATAGCAAGGTCCATAATGTATTTCACGTTTCTCGCCTGAAGAAGGCATTGGGTCAACATGTTGTTCCCTCTCCAGTTTTGCCACCCCTTGACAACGAAGGGAAACTGATACTAGTACCTGAGGCCATCCTTGATATGAGAGAGAGACACCTTCGGAGGCGTGTGATCGGGGAATATCTGGTCAAGTGGAGAGATTTGCCAGTTGAGGATGCTACATGGGAGTCAGAGGCGATTTCTGACATCGAGTTGAGATTGCCCGAGGGACAAGCAATTTCGGGGAGAAGCGGTTGTCATGTCCCCATCCTAGTCGGCCACGGTGGTAGCGAAGTTAGCTATCATTTGATCCTCGTGAAGCGGGGGTGTTGAGGATCCTTTTGGCGGTTACTTTCGGTGTTGGTTAGCTCCGGTTTAAATTGTCGGGTTTGGGCCTTGGTGTCTTGAAGAGTCTTTGAGAGAACTTTCTATTTTTAGAAAGTTAGGTCAGGCGGAAGCTGCTATTTCGGGCAGGGCACCTGGTGCACTCTATCAGCTCAGATTCGACCCAGTTCAGCAGATGGTTGATTTGACGGAGAAATAAGGAGTAATTAATGGATTATTAAATATTTAATAATTTGACTTTATTATAAAGTCACTTTATTGAAATATTAAAGTATTTAATTAATTGGCTCAATTATAAAGTATTTAATTATACTTTATAATATATTATTATAATGTGACTTAATGAGTATTTAATGCTCATTAAAAGTGGACGCCAATTATTTAATCATTTTTCCTAAGTTCAAAAGTGAAAATTAAATCATTTATTTAAATGATTATTTTAATGAAGGATTAGGTCGAACTTTTCAAGAGAGAATATATTACTCTTCACAGGCAAAATCGAACTATCTTGTTTTATTATTCAATTTTGTCTTCTGAGCATCTGAGCTTTGGAGTTTGCAAACCCTAGGGTTTCTGGCAGACGATCGTTTCTGGAGAACGTAACCTCTTCAGAGATCAGGCAGTCTGAGGCTGTGAAATACCAGCTGAAGTTGCACTTGGTGATTTTACCCAGAAGTCACAGACTGAGCTTAACCAGTTATTTATTCAGAGATTTACAGAGAATATCATCTAGCAGTTAAGGCGAATTCTTCAGAGATTATTCATCTGAGATTTGGCACATATTTCCAAAAGCCGTACATCATTTATTACTGCTGCAGACCAGGCCGTACCAGTCAGCAAAAGAGCCGTACTTTTCATTGCATCTGGAAAATCGTCTTCTTCTTCTTTCACAGTCTGGAGTTTGCATTTGAGGCGATTTGGTTACCAGAGGAGTTTGCATCTTTCTGAGAGCCTGGAGAAACATTCATAAATTCTGACCGTACTTTCTCATATCTGTTGCAGCCGCCATTTCAATAAATACCAGGTTTTTAAATATTTTTACCAGTATTGCTTTCTGTGTTCAGTTTCTGCCTCTGTAAAAGCTCAAACAATATAATATAATGAAGCGCCTTGTTTCCTGAGCTAGATTTGAGACATCTCAATGCATTTATGATTTTATTTGAATTTTTTATCATTTACTAGAGAAATCGCAAATTTTACTTTTGCCTGTTAAAACCTTCAAAATCACAAAAAAACCAAAAATTGCAAAAACCAAACAAAAACAGTTAGGGTTACAGTTTTGAGAACCACCAGGGTTCTGACACTTTCCAACAATGGGGCATTGATTTCATAGGTGCAGTGAATCCATCGTCAAGTGCTGGACATGTCTATGTTTTGACGGCTACAGACTATTTCACCAAATGGGTGGAAGCAATACCTACCAAGCGTGCTACTTCGGAAGTAGTGTGCAATTTCTTAAAAGAGAATATTATTTCCAGGTTCGGTGTGCCGAACAAGATTGTTGCGGACAACGCTTCTGCTTTCTCGTCAAATGAGATCACGGAGTTTTGTTTCGAGCATGGTATCACTTTGTCACATTCTTCCGACTATTATCCGCAGGGTAATGGTCAAGCGGAATCTAGTAACAAGAATCTGGTAACTATAATCCGCAAGCTGGTGGACGAGAATCAACGTTTGTGGCACAAGGCTTTGTTTGACGCTTTGTGGGCAGACAGAATAACTCCGAAGCGAGCTATCGGCATGTCTCCTTTTCAGCTCTTGTACGGATTGAATGCCGAGATTCCTATAACTTTGGAACTACCAGCCCTCAAGTTGGCTAAGGCCATTGAGGATGAGACGTTTGACAATTCTGTCGACAAGCGCATCATGTATCTCTCCGAATTGGAAGAGAATCGAGTTCAGGTGGCTGACCGCATTGCGGAACACCAGGATCAAGTGAAGAAGCTGTTCAACAAGAAGGCCAAGTCTCGAGAATTTCAAGTTGGTGACCTCGTCCTCCTATGGGACAAACGAAGAGAGCCAAAAGGTATGCACGGGAAATTTGATTCACTATGGACTGGACCTTTCCAAATACATCAGTTGCATGGTGAAAATAGTTTCTTGTTAGCATACGGAGATGGGACGCCATTTGCCCTTCCTCACAGTCGGCAACATCTCAAGCACTTTATGCAGTAAAGAAGTTGGTGTTGGTATGTAAATACTTTTTATTTTATTTTTTTAAGTCCTTTTGAGTCTTTGCGTTTTGTTTTTGTTTGTCGTCGTCGTCGCCTGACTCCAAGCCCAATGGATGGATAAAGGCACTTGAATTCTGGATTTCTTCTCCCTTCGTTCTTTTCTAAAGAACAACCGAAGATCCCCAGCAGGAGCTAGCTGTTATCACGGAATCTAGCAGCGCTCGTTCCACAGATAACCCCCCTACGAAACTTGTCCGTTTCCTAGGATTCGTGAAGTTCAAGTACGCATAACGGAGTGATTTTCAATCCACCTCGAAATGCGTTCCCAAGTCTCGAATAGTCAATTCGAGCATTCCCCCTTGTTCGCCTCGCAAAGACCTTCGAAATGAGATCTTTCGCAACGTTTCACTATTCGTACTTTGCAAATTGCGAAAAATGCAGTAGCACTGAAAAAGTGCGCTCCTGCAGGGAAATTCCAAAAATTTGACTAAGTCTGGAAATGTAATGGCGCTAAAATTTAGCGCCCCTACATGCAGTGAATTTCCAAAAAATGTAAGGGCGCTGAATTTTAGCGCCATTACATTTTCTTTCGACACTTAAACTTTTTTTCATGCCTCTGGGACGTTTCTTCACGTTTTCGCGTTTTTCGTCAATCGTGCCACTTTTCGTGCCTAAATTTATTGCACGACTTGAGTTAGGTTTTTAATTTTCATTTGCAATTAAGTGAATGATTTCGCCATTTTATTGTTTGCTTTTCATTTTGTCCTCTTTTCTCTCTTGCTGGGCGAATTGCACTTAAACTGCAAATCACGTTTTTTGGAGTTTCGCCATTCTTCTTTTCAACAAGCTTCGCGTTTTGCCCTGGTAAGACTTTCATTTGGTTTTGTCTTTTCATTTGTATATGTCCATGATTAGCATACGCGTTTTGTTTCTTACATTCACGTCTTTCATTATATTCGTTTTTGTTCTTTCCATTCACGTCCTCCCTTCTTCATTCGTGTTTTTCTTCTCCTTCATATGCGATGGAACCCTCATTCATTATTTTAAATGCATCTTTCTCCTCTGTGCGTGTTCATTTCGATGCTCATTCCTTCTTTTCATTTCTAATTTCTCACCCTACACATTCGCGTTTATTTCTTCCCATACGCGTTTCTTCCCTTATCTTTCATACGCATTTCTTTCTACCTTTCTCCTCTGTGCGCATTATCACTTGATAACTTCTATCTACCCGCCATGTTCGTGTTGAGATATCTTTGTCAAAAGTTCTTCATTCGTTTTGGTAAACATTGGAAAGATTCGCCATTGTGAAAAAGAATTCCTTTGACCTTTGAATGAAAATGTAATAGGATGGAGATGATTTCGAAAGCTTTCAAAGTTAACCAAACATTGCCTTTGCTAAAGCTCAAGCGCCTTCGCCATTCCTCACTGCATTTACATCTTCAAAAAATTGCCAAAATTGCAAAAGCGCTAAAATTAAGCGCCATGACATTTCAAAGTTAACCAAAATTGCCTAACACTGGAAAGTGTAAGGGCGCTAAAATTTAGCGCCCTTACACCAAAAGCAATTTTTCTCAGAATGTAAGGGCGCTGAATTTTAGCGCCCTTACACTTTTTTCAGTCTTTTCCTAGATCTTTCCAAATGAACTTCATTTTTGACCAGTGCATTCCTGAGCTTCATTTTTCCGCATTCGTGCATCGTTTTGCGTGCTTCGCCATCCGCTCCATGCTTTTCCGCCCTCATGCTCATTTCACGCTTTCCTATGTCCCCTAACAATTGGTGTTTGTTCTGGCTAGACGGATTGCAGTCTACTCTCAAAGATCGTCAAGTCAAGAGTGCTCAGTGTTCCAGTTTCTTTTGATGACTGCTATGAAGCCTCCTTCTTCGAAAGCAAAAAGCAAGATGAAGTACAAATATCAAGGCGTTTATCCGCCAACTATGGTGCTTTCGAAAGTTGAAGAAATAAAGGATACAGAAGCTGGCCTTCAAGACTTGGTTGACTTCGCAAAGTTGACAGAGACGAAGCCTCTCCCTGATTCAATCAGGGCAATCGTACACAACAATCTCCACTTGGTGGCGATGTTCCCCACAGTTGCGCACAATACTGAGTTTGTTCTTCAAGTTGCGTCTCATTACATCCGAGAAAGCAGAAGTGTGATCGACTCTTCCGGGCACGAGATTCTGAGACTCGACCCCGATTTCTTTGACATCGTCTTCAAGGTTCCTCACATGGAGAAATATATTGACATTTCTATATCAAAAGCACAGGAGATCTTTGATGCTGATCCCAATAAAGCCAAACAGTTGATAAATACTCAATGGCTCAAAAAGCCTAGATCGTCTGTTTCTAGATGGCCGAAAGGACTCCTGAGAAGTGACTTCAAAGATGACGTCAAGGATATGATCACATTTCTGAGCAGAGTGAAGGGTTTGCCGGAATCATCCACCTTTCACGATTGGATGTATAAGTACAGAAGGATCTGAAGGTGACTTCGAAGGTGAGCCAGATTCGGAGAGACAAGAGGGTGATCAACAGGAACCCGAGCATGATGAAGAAATAACTACTTCTCCTCCCGAGAATGTAGTTGAGGAAATCCACAGAACATCATCGCCCGTGACTTCAAACGTTCCTCATACCCCTCTTGAGTCAAGAACTCCTCCACCTCCTGTTCCCTCGTCACCTATTCCTACCACAAGCATTCCTGCAGCCGAGATATCCCCTATCCCTGCAGCATCAACCCAGCTTGATACTCCTTCAGTGACAAGCATCCATACGGTTGATATCTTTGTCAAACCACCATCGTCCATTCCTGGCTGTCTTCACTAGCGTGTGATATCACTTTTGAGAGCGAATTCAATGCGTTTTCATGAATGAGTCGATCGTGATCAACTCAGTAATGTCAACTCACAGGGAGCGATGACAAACACTTCTCCAATTGTCACGATACCAATGGTGAGTTGAGATGTGACAATAACTTCAGAGGTGGCAATGGCGACTGACTTGACAGTAAATCCAGAAGTTCACACTTCTTTTCTTCCTCCTTGGCTAATATCTCAAGTGTCGAAGCGTAAAAAGCAAATGATTTCTCGAGAGGAGCTCGACCTTGAAGAGATAGTTCTTCCAAAGGCCAAAGGGAAGAAGAAGGCAAAAGTATGCAGAAATTTGAATGTTGATAAGTCTGGCCACAAGTATGCTGAAATTGGCATACCACCGAATCAAGAAGGTGATGTCAATATGGAGGACTACACAGTAACAAAGGTCCAGCTTGGCAAGGTTACCAACGAAAGTGCAAAATCCGATGCGCAAGTCACTTTGGATGGCGGGGAGAATTTTGGACAAAGTTGAGCAATCTGCATTAACATGTACAAGCGGAGCATTATGCCAGCATTGTAAAAGAACTTACCCGGTTCTCCATTAATGCACAACCCAGCGAATGATGGTAAGTATTGAAGACCAATTTGTCGAAAGGTAGAGAATTAAGCCTCAAAGGCAGGGTGTTGTATGACTTTGTTGAAAAGATCATCGAACGCGGATCTCAGATAATTTTGGCTGCGGATGAGAAAACCACCATGTTGGCCAAGCTCACCACAGAGCTTGATAAAGAAAAGAGCGTACTTTCCCAGGAGCGCAGAGACATGGAAAAATGCCTGTTGTCATGGTCGGAAATGAAACAGGTAAAGCTCAGCAAATTGGTGGAGGTTAGGGTAATTCCCGACAAAGAAAAGTTTGTAGAGGTAAAAGAATCACTGAAACACAGGATTCAAGTGGTTCAATCCCTCATTGAAGATCTTCACCAAGTACAGGAAGATGTCGACGGGCATCGCAACATTCTTGACAAAAGTATCAGAGAGAGTTGCACAGTCAACTTCTTGAGGACAATCGTATCTTCCTAGCCGCAGAGAAATATCCCTGATCTTCAAGGAAGCCATCACGAATTTGATCGACAGTTCAGACTTCTCAGAAGCTTCGCTGAACATCATTTGTGATACTAGGCTCACATTGGACAACCTGAAGACGCATCTTGATAGGTGCAAAAAGGTTCACTCATCTGCCATGAGATCGATCACGAGAATTCACACCATTGTGGATTACACCGTTGGTCCAGATGAGAAGTTCATGCAGGAGACTAGGAGGAAATTTGAAGACTTCCGTGCCCAATGCAAAGAGACGTGAAGCGGCCCCCCTATTCTCCAGTGTTAGACATTTCCGGTGCATCCCTTTATGCATCTTGTAAATATTTCTCGACATTTTGAATGTCATTTTGTAAATTGTAATTACACCAAGTCCAAAGATGTAATATTTTCAAAACAAATTACACTTTGACTTTGGTCAAAGTTAGGTGAGATTTCCTAAAATCGCTCACCTAACTCTCCTGATTTTCTCAATCTCTTTCCTTCTTTTGCTCATCCCTCTTTCTATATAATGTGAGGGATTTTCATTGTAAATTATCTTTTAGCCTTTTGCAACGAAGTGCTGCCCTTTTGTAAGCAAATTTGTGAAACTTTGCGTTCATGCTTTGTGAATGAGATTCAATCAATAAAGAAAAGGATTGCAAGCCAAACTTTGCGTTGGATTCGATACTTTTGTAAGTTGATCTGATTTGGTAGTGATTAGTTCGAGGAATCTGAAAGACTCTAAGTAGTTGATGTAAACTTTGTGTTACATTTGTTATTTAGATTGCATTGTATTTCTTTTATCATTGGTTGAATGATCTATAAGACTTTGCGCTTATAATCATTCATGCTCTTGCATGTTCTTGTTGGATAATCTACAAGACTTTGTGCTTGTAATTATTCATACTCTTGGATACTTTGTCGAAGGATCTACAAGACTTTGTGCTTGTAATCGTTCGTGCTATTAACACTTTTGTTGGATGATCTACAAGACTTTGTGCTTGTAATCGTTCATGCTGTTCGAAGAATTGTTGCGTCTAAGAAGACTTTGTGCTTCTAGCGTGGCAAGCATGCGTTTATTGAGATCAACATTGATAAAGCTCTACGAACGACTTTGTGCCTTCGTGAGCTTTCCCTTTTAATTTATTTTTATTGTTAATTACTTCTGGTATCTCTATGCTTTGCTTTGACAAGATAGGGATATTGGTATTACTGCTAGTTGTCGTTTCAAGTAAGAATTGGAACTTCCAACCGTGAAGCATTGTAAACATCTTCTCTGAAAAAGAGAGGATAGATGTAACACACCCCCCACTCAGTGAATTTAAATTGTACATTTTGTAATTACTTGTGTGATTTACTATTGTTTCTCTTAGCAGTAAGAAGGGCGCCTCCCCTTTCCGAGAGGAGAGATTCACATCTCACATAGCTGTGGCTGAAGTCCAAGTTGTGTAATCTATCGAAAGCTGATTACATAATTTTCACCCAACACAAGTGTGCATCAGAAGGGAGAAAGGTTCTGGAAAGGTATATTATTGGTATTAAGATGTGTCAGAAAGTCTCAGAAATGAATCTTTGTGTATGAAAATGCATAATGTATCCAAGCATGATATGTATATAAGCCAATGACAAGGAAGACTATGTGAACTAAGCACCCTAGGTTTTAGGTGGCAAAGGGGAAATTAAATAATTGCTGATCAACATAAAGTCCTCAGTGGGTGTAATTTAAAACCTCCACTATAATGGAGAGCAGAGCTCCATGTCAGGCTATAGTGGTCATCTTCGTGGATGCAAGCAAGCCATTAGTCATCCTCGTAGTTATAGGACAATGCTCATCTCAATTGTAACTGAATGGCATTGCCTTGTTTTAAGCAAGGTGTATCAATAGAAGCCAAAATTTACTTGTTCACTTGTTCTCGGTCCCAGTAAGTGGTGGCAGTTCTCTTAGTCTTTGTAAGAGTCCAGTTTTAAGTTCAACCTCAAGTCCCATGTGTAAGTAAGGTATGAGGTTGTGCAACATAGAGAGTATGGTAGGATTGATGAAGAGGTGGCTACAAAATTATTCCAAATGACCATGCACCTTACCAACACCAGATGAAACTGAATACCCCACTATGAGGGTGGTTGGGTGGAAAAGCAGGCCTAATACTTAGGTTGGCCATCGAGCAAGTTGTTCATACCTAGGTAACAACTCAGTGCTATCTGATCCTATATTTTTAAATTATAAACAATCATGAATTAGACCATGAAGCTTGTTAGTATCTTCAGATATAACAATTCTATTTGTGATTTGTACTAAATTATAATATATACACCTCAAATGGAAACCAATTTTTTTTTAAAACTGCTGTAAAACCCACAACTATTTCTACCAAATTCTTCTCACAGATTTTCAATATTTCATACTCAGGTATTTTGACAAAAAGTTTATAACAAGCTGTCTTAAAGAGTCCATTCTTGTTTGAAAATAATTATCAGAACAACAATATTTCCATGATTCATAATTGCACACAAATAACATTTTCCAGAATTTTTAAATAGCTGAATAGATTCAGGAACTAGACAGGAAACAGTTTTTTTTTTTAAAGCATTCACTCAGAAATTATTAACATTATTTTTTTCTGACCTGGAACATGTTCCAAATTAACTGAATGGCCAGCAGAAATATTGTACGGCTGAAACTCAGGTAAGTACGGAAGTATATGAATGGTACGACAGTTTTGTCCTCCTGTACAGCACCATTTGGAAATGTACAGCGGCTTAATTTCAAGGAAGAATAAATCATAGAATTGCTATTGAATAAACTTTGACCAGCATGCGACCTCCTTTAAAATTTGTACGGTGCCTAACTCAAAAGTACGGACTCCTTAACACCTCCTTCGACAATGAACTTCCTATACAATGGGTGCAGCACTCTTGTTTTAGCTTTGACTTGCTGAATGACTTTGGCTTCTTTAAATTAGTCGTACGGAATGGTATGACACTAGGATATTAGATGCGATTTCATCCCTAAAGATTCACGATTTCTTAAGTTTGTGAATGCAAAATAAACTTCAGTCTATCATCCCCTTTTTAAGATAGTACGACTTCAACCAATAATTTTTTATTTTTATTTTTTTGCTTTCAAAAACTTGTACGTCTGTCTTGCTCAAACAATTGTACAGCCAATAAATTAAACACCTATAATTTGTAATAGCTACATCAAGAGAAACTCTAATAAATTGTAAAACTAATTTACTTGTAGAATGTTTTATTTTGTTCAAACCCCAAATTCAAAGGAACCCTGTAATGAATGCCCCTGTTTTTTTTTTGTTTTTTGTGTGTATCATTTTCAGAATGAGACAGAAGTTGCAGAAGGGTTTTAACTTTTATGTTTGATTTCCATTAATTTCATTGACTGGATACATTGAAATATTCATGAACATGCTAAGGAAATAAGGTTACAAAACATCAACAATTAAAAATTGCAACTCAACAACTGAAATCTTAAGTTTAACAATCATATTCAGACCTGAAAATGTGACATCAGCAGCAATTTTCACCATAGAAATGCACAGACCAGAATTACATGCTTGCTGCTCCAATAAATCACCAGCTCTCCAATAAATTTCAAACAGCAGCTTGAAATGGACGCCTGGCCAAGGAGAATCCAAAGAACCAATACCCAGATGTAATTCCCAAAGCATCACAAAATTATACTCAAGTTTTTCCTTTCCAGTTGCTTAGAAAATGAAGTTTCAGACCTCTAGAAATTTGTACCAGACCTTAGAAAAGGCAGTAAACAGCAGCAAACTCTCACCAAAATCAAGAAATCCACACACCAAAACCACATTAGAAAACTACAAAAATCTTCATTCTATCCACACCAAGATGCTCCAACAGCAAGATAAAGCACTGAAGCTTTGAAGCCAAAACACCAATCAGCTAGGGTGGATCTCTCACCACCGAAACCAGCAATGTGAGAAGAGTGTTTTCGTCCTCAACCAATGGTTTTCGAAGCCTGGAGAAATTCCAACAAAGTCTCCTTAAGTTGCCAAAATACTCATATGCAGATGAGAGCTCAAATTCATATTTATAAAGTGAGGGAAGAATTAGAGCAACTTGCATTTGAATTTAAATATATTTCCCTCTCATTTCACTTTATGAAATGACATGAAATTATTCCAAGAGGGGAGTCCAACTTTTTGCCTCCAAAATTCCACTTTTGATTTTTAATTTAAAATTGACATTAAGCCCAAACTAGGAGTCCCACCTTATGAGGCATAACATTAGCCTTTAAAAATGATAAATAAACCTCTTTTCTAGGCATCCACTTCAAATACATGGCCCCTCTTTTAAAACAACGTTGTGCAACTAGGCCAAGGGATCCTTTTTTTATTTTATTTAATTCAAAATACCTCCCTTGGGCATCTATGCTCATAAGAAAACTATTTTGGTTTTGTTGCCTTCTAAAACAACGTTAAGTCATTACATTAGGCTCCAAGGTACTTTTTACATGACCCTCTAACCCCTTAAATAAATTTTATTAAAATAACTTAAGTGAGAAATACAAATATTAATTAAATCGAGACTTAGCCATGCCAATGCCCAAACTGGAAATAGACATTGCTGAAGTAGCCTTGGCCAGGACCAGTTACCAAAAATAGACTTACTATTTATAGCAATTGCTAAAAATAGTAAATACTTCAAATCACCAAACCAGCACAAAACATTAGAGTTCACCTAACAACTGCTACACACTGCCCAAACAGGAAACCCTGCACTGCATTGCTACCAGGACCAATTACTAAATATAGTACTTACTAAAAATAGCGAGTCAAAGCCAAACTAACCTAAATGAGGACACCGAAAAATGGGGACATTATAGTCCTCCCTTCCCAAAGATTGCTTGTCCTCAAGCAATGCCATGGTATCCACCATAACAGTTGACTAAAACCAATTGAACCCAAATATAATCCCGGGGTCCCAAGTCAATCTCTGCAAATGTCCACCATGTTGTCATTGCACCACTCTGATCATAACTGACAATCCATCATGCTCATATTGCAGTTCCCTGTAAGGGTTGAAACCTATACCATGAAACATCTCCCATCAAAGCATCCCGGTAGTGTCCATGACAACAATCCCAATACCTAACATGATCCCGGGCAACTGGAAGAAATATCTGTGCAACCCATAACCATACTTCTCAATATACCTCCTCAAGGTATCATGCAAAATCATAACTGCAGATCCAAACTCCTCCAATCTTCTTGCAAAAAGGGAAACAATCCTTTGCAAGAGTTCAACAAACTCACCAACATGACACCATATGGATCTAACATGTCTTCTTTGTACTAATCTAATACAACCATGAAGATTAGTAAAAACACTTATTGTTCCAACCCCAAAGGTCATTGAATGATAAACCCAAGCATATAGAAGTTTGCTGTCCTAAACACACACCGAGTGTAAACTATCAAAGTTAACATCACAAATCTTCATAAGATGAACACCCTAAGTTATGAAGGTTTGAAGTAAACAATAATGTCTGCTGTTTAAAACTGAGTACAAACTGATTTTAGTGCTCTACACAGAAAAACAGCACCAATGAATTTCCCAAGTACAAGCATGTGTTAAAAACATTGGGTGCACTAAAATAATTCAGAAGTGGTTGGGAAACGCCTCCAAGCAATCTCCAACTGAAATCTATTACTTCCTTGACAAATAAGAAAGTGCCAACTCCCTTGAATGAGAACAAACAAAAAAGTGAGGTGACTGACCTACAATCCAAAAACAAGCTCAACACTAAAATTCTTATCCATTCTTTGCCAAGTAACACTCCCAAGAGTAACCATTTGTTCATTACTTCAATCCTTACTTTAAATCTCTCTCCAATCCATTTGTAGATAAGAAAATTGCATCACCAAATGATTGGTAAAGAAAGGAACATCATTAATTCTGAAATTTTCATCCTTATACCTCCAAATGTCCTCCCTTCCATTCCCAATTAACTTCATCAATCCTTGTTGAGGATCCCAAGCATGGGTACCCAACCAAGAATGATCTCCAACATGCCTAGAAAGGTGCACAACATAACTCCAAGTGCCATCCAAATCAACATGCACATCATGGAAATTTGTGACTTCTTTAGTAATCCCTTGTAGCCCATCCATGAAAGCACTAACAACTGAAATGCGAGGAGAAATTTTTGCCATCAAAACCATCCCCAAAGAAAGATTCGTATAATATATAACATCACTCAATCCAAAGGATGGATTGTCAAACATGTAGGTGTCACATTTAAATCCTTCTTTCTTCAAAACTACGTAAGTAAAAAGCTTTAAATCACCTTTCTTTGCCGCTGTTCTGAAATTTTCAGCAAGCTCTAGAATATTGTTTGGAAACTTTTCAAGATCAGAAATGTTAAAGTCATCATAAATCAATAGATCCCATGAAGATATTGCATCTCCTAATGTCATAATACTCCCTACGCAATCTTCATTTTCCTCCTTTGCACATTTCATATTGGGTGGTCTCTCTCAAGAGGGTAACCAATCACCTCATAATGTGAACTTAAATCAAAACCACGTTGAAAACCACACTCCAACTCAAGTTTTGAATCTTCTCCCGGATCCCATACCTTGCTATTTTCACCAAATGCAATGCTACAACTAGGAGTAGTCCCATCATCCAACTCAAAAAGCGGATTGTCATACACCATATCAGCATCTACTTCAAACAAAGGATTATCAATAAACTGAAGATTATCCTCTTGCTGATCTAGACTCTCTTTTTCTGATTTCTTGGGACAATGGACAAGATCATACTCCTCTTGAGTGCAATCAAGCTCCTCCATTACATGTTTGATATCATGAGCCCTTTCTCTGCTCTCCTTATACCTGAACTGTTGAGCCTTATAGAGTTGTTCATTTGTTTCAAGAAGTGCCTCTTGGACACTTTTCAAAGCAAGCTTTGTGGAAATAAGCTCAATGGTGAGCTCACTAACCTCTTCCCTTAACTGCTTAGTCATGGACAAGGTCTCATCTGTAAGCTTGGTGGCAACATCTCTATCATGCATAGCATGTAAGAAAACTGATTTAATTCCCTCCATAGTTCCTTTTATCATGTGCAAATCAGCGAGGGAAACAACTTGATCAAATTGATTTCCTCTTGCCATTAAAATGTAACTCTCCATTAGTTTCTTAATGCCATCAAATTTAGATAAAGCTTGCACTTCAGTTTCAGCTGATACCAAGAATTGTCCCTTCCAATCATGATCAAACATGGGTAACGAACTGCTGTTTTGTTGCATGTAAAAATCAGAATTAAACTCATACCTATCATTAGAGTCTCCAAGGCTGTCCCAAATCACCTGTGTCTCTCCCTTATTAACCTCAATAGTGAACTGTGAATTCAAATCAGCCAAACCACAAGGTCTGTGCTCAAGATCAGCTACCTAAAATGTGAAATCAGATTTATTTTCTAGATCAAAAACATCACTATTGATGCCATCCTCTATGCATGGCTCTTGGGATGAAGTAAGGACATCATAGCAATCAAAAGGAAATTCATGCCAATGTAGATCCTTGTCATACTCAGGTGCCAACACACTCGAATCCCATGTGTAGAAAGGCTGATCGCTTTGTTTAGAGAATAAGCATTCACTGTGCTCCTCATGAGTAGTTGCCTTTCTGAATAAGTCATGTTCCAACTCACTAGGACTGAAATCATCATAAGCATCTCTTTCCAAAGGCTTGGTTTGGTAGTCAAACCCAAACCCACCTATGTCACCATTTCCAACATGAGGTAAAGTGTCATCTATTAGTTTTATGATCAGATTTAATGCACAGAAAATTAATTCAAAATCAGACACAATAACACAGCAGATACCCTGGGAAAACCCTCCTCTTGAGGGAGAAAAACCCAGCAGCAAATATAACTCTTATATATATGAGCAATGGCAACAAGTATCTTTACAATGAGGCCACACACAAGGCCAATAAACAGCACCAACAATGGCTGTAGCACACACTAATAGTCTGCCCTTCAATCTGCACTTGAATAGACTCACAATCTGCTCCTATATGAATTTGCATTACTCTTCTTGAAGAACTCACACTTAATGGAGAAGGAGATCGAACTTTTCTTGATACTTGAATGAAGCAAAGTGACCTTCTATATATACATTGCTAGATAGGTCACATCTTTACAAATGACTAGGTCGGCCATCAAGGAATAAAATACAAATAATAATAATTAAATTACAATGAAGGTCAGCCAAGGAAGAATGATACAAGGAAGGTCGGCCAAAGTAAAGTTGCCATTAACACATATAAATAAATTATATCTTAATTCGAGGCTGGAAGAATTGAGCCCGAAGCTGCTAAACATCAACACTCCCTCTCAGCTAGGGAGAAATACTTCCAGCTGCAAAAAACATATCACCTCATCATGATGTCTACCACAATGGCTACAACCAAATGTGGAAAGGAAGAATATCACCTCATCGTGATATCAGGTATCACCTCAACATGATATCAACCATAATGGCTACAACCATGTATGGTATGTACAAGTGTTCATCACTTGTGTGATGTTGTCACCTCAACATGACTTTCACCATGGCTCTCCCAGAGGGTGAAACACAAGTACAAAGAAAAATCATCACAGACTCTCACGTGATGCTGTCATGGAGTCACACACATGACATCCACCATGGCTCTCCCAGAGGGTGGAATCAAGCGATTTCACCTCAAACTTCTCTTACAGAGAACTCATTAATCAAGGGATTTCACCTCGAACTTCTCTCACAGAGGACTCATTAAAGAGGATCACTGATACTGAGACTCTTTCTCAATTAAGGTTGTATTCTCCACCATACCAAGTTTATCTCGAAAGTACACAAACTTTATCCTGGAAGAAAGCTTGGTGAGAATGTCTGCCCTCTGCTCATCAGTGCTGATATACCTTAACTGTATAGCTTTTCTCAATACCATATCTCTAATATAGTGGTATTTGATTTCAACATGCTTGCTTTTGTCATGAAATACAGGATTGACAGAAGGCTTCACACAGCTCTGGTTATCACAATGGATGATAGTAGGCTCCATTGATTGTCCAAACAATCCTGCAAGGAGCTTACGAAGCCACACTGCTTCTCGAACTGCCCTACAAGCTACAATATACTCTGCCTCTGCTATACTCAATGCTACAGATGACTGCTTCCTACTGCACCAAGAAATCATAGTAGATCCTAAACTGAAGCAACATCCAGAGGTGCTTTTCCGATTAGTGACACTCCCTGCCTAATCAGAATCAGTAAAACCATGCAGCTCCAAGTCCACATTTGAAGAATATCTCAACCCATATCCAACTGTGCCACGCAAGTATCTCAGGATATGTTTTGCTGCAACAAGATGTATCTGTCTCAGTTCACACATGAACTGACTAAGTGCACTCACAGCATAACAAATATTTGGTCTAGTGTTAACTAGATACATCAAGGACCCAATCAACTGCTTGTACATCATAGGATCCACCAAGTTTGAACTAGCTGCAGCCTCTTTCAGCTTCTGCAAGTTGGTCTCCATAGGTGTAGACATGGATTTGCAATCCATCAAACCAAAACTCTATAGAATGTCAATAGTGTACTTCCCTTGACTTAGAATGAACTCAATAAGCCTCTGTCATTCTTTCTAAACCAAGGAAGTAATGTAACCAAGATCCTTCATTTCAAATTCAGAAGCTAACTCCTCCATCTTCTTTAGGTTCAGTAGGCTCCCTTTGAATCTTCAAGCACTTGCATCAACCTTCTGACCTCTTCGTCCAAGATTGCCTGCAACACTTGACTTAGATAAATGTTTTCCAGCGCACACCTTTGGTACTGTAGAGAGTTCAGGATAGTCCTCCTCGACCTCATCCCAGATCACACTATTCTGAATAGGTTTGCGGGGCTACCAATGACAAATCCAGAAGATAGTCTTGAGCAATTATGATCTCAACAGCTGAAGGGATCCTCTAAGGGTTTAGCACCTAGCCTTGCAATACAACAATCTTCACTTCTTCTCAGTGAGTTACAAACCTCCCTCTTGATCCCTACTTTAGAGATTGCAAAGAAGACTTCTGGAAGTGAACTCCCTCTGGCCACCAACTCAGTCCCATGGCTGCAAGTGGTGACTTCACGCTTGATCATTTCTTTGGTCGGCATGACTTCCTCACAAAATGCCTCAAGCTTTTCATCACTAAGCAATCTCTCATCACCTTCTTGTTCCTAGAACAGTGAACTGCAAGCATTTTAGAGAGAGATTACTAACAGTTTATAATTATCCAAAGAAATATCAAGGCTGGAATCATACAAGGTTTACTATTTCAAGTTATAGCATGAATACATAAGAATTTATGAAGAATATTAAAACATGAATAAATAAATCAACATAAAAGAGAAATATATCAAAAAATCAGAATGAAGGGATAAGGAAACTTATCTTTATTGAATTTTGATATAACTCTTTCTTCCATCTTTTGCTCCTCTCGAGAGTGCTAAGCTCAGCACAACAAAAGACAATCTGAACAACTACAGATTTCTTGAATGCATTATGCAGTTAGCATGTAGAACCAACTCTCTCCAAGAGTTCAAGGCTCTATCCCAGTTCATGCATTAGAGAATGATATCGATGTGACCAACTAATCACCATCGAAATTTCAATTCTCCTTTTATTTCAGAAGTCTTCACAACTAGCATGAAATAAATGAAATCTTCAAAGGATCTTATGCTAGGAACACAATCCAAGAGAAACCACTATGTCTCTTTACTAATTACAAGATCCAACTAAATGAAGTAACTGACATTCAGCCTAGAAAGGTGATTTCAAACAAAACAAAGAATACTTGTCTCTTTAATATTCTGATGGATGCAATTACTGAACACAATATGCTGCTCTTGTGCTCAGATCAATCTACAACCTTCACGACTTGAACACAAGCCCATCAAAAAATGTTTGAAGCTTTTCTCTTAGAGGTTTTGCACAACATAAGTGATGAACAATTAAATCCCGCCCAATTCGTTTCAGTTCTCCAAGACTCTAGCAACAAGAAATTCAATCATAATCTTTGATAATATTATCGCTTGTTTCATATAACCACGAATAACATTCTTCTTGAGAAAACAATCTTGTTGCACAACTTCATAGAGGATTGCAAGCTAAGATCAAAGCCTCCAAAGATAGCTACGCGGAAGTAATAGTAGCTTGTTGTTTTCCAAAAGAAGTAATGTTGCACTGCCAATAGATTCGGGTCTTCTTTATCTAGGAAGTATTAATTAATCCAATACATCTACTACCACCTAAAATCACTAGATTAGGAACTCAGCACATAAGAATATTGCCAGACTTAATCATAGTCCAACCACTTGACAATAATTAGAAGAATCGAAATCTGGAGATACACGGTGACAGTGATATGCAGATCTGGGACAAATTTGCATACACAGCAGTAATAAGGACTAACAGATGCAATATTCGCAGGCCAGACCCTTCGCCTTTGCTCAAGGAACTTGAGCTGAGTTTGTAACTCAGAAAATTCTGATAACATAATGTCTTTGCAGTCCCGTATTATTTCATCATTCAATCCTTCTACTTGTAAGCGGCATTTGAGCTTCTCAGTTGAAACAACAATCTCCTCCACAGGCATAAGAAAATTGCTGCTGATTGACCTAGAAGGAAAAAGATCTTTGGCAGCCACTAAAGAGTCAATCCATGTTGAATGATCCTCTCTAGAATCAGTTTTCAGATGGAGTGCCTTAGTGTTAGTGAAAAAAGGGAGAATCTTTTGTCATCCAATCTACTCTCTCAGATAGAGAATACCTTCAAGTGTACTGCTCCAACCGTCTTTCGCTCATTTTCTGAACACCGTGAGCAAATGAGCTTTTAGGATTTCTCATAAGCTTTAAGGATTCCTCACCAAAAACCTTTCAACCTTTCTCTGTCATGCTGTTGATCAAGGATGAGAAGGAGAATAAAGAGTATTGCTGTAAAACTAAACCTGATCAAGATCTTCTTCTAACCCGCTCTGATACCATGTTAGTTTTATGATCAGATTTAATGCACAGAAAATTAATTCAAAATCAGACACAATAACACAGCAGATACCCTGGGAAAACCCTCCTCTTGAGGGAGAAAAACCTAGCAACAAATATAACTCTTATATATATGAGCAATGGCAACAAGTATCTTTACAATGAGGCCACACACAAGGCCAATAAACAGCACCAGCAATGGCTGTAGCACACACTAATAGTCTGCCCTTCAATCTGCACTTGAATAGACTCACAATTTGCTCCTATATGAATTCGCATTACTCTTCTTGAAGAACTCACACTTAATGGAAAAGGAGATCGAACTTTTCTTGATACTTGAATGAAAGAAAGTGACCTTCTATATATACATTGCTAGATAGGTTGCACCTTTACAAATGACTAGGTCGGCCATCAAGAAATAAAATACAAATAATAATAATTAAATTACAATGAAGGTCAGCCAAGGAAGAATGATACAAGGAAGGTCGGCCAAAGTAAAGTTGCCATTAACACATATAAATAAATTATATCTTCATTCGAGGCTGGAAGAATTGAGCCCGAAGCTACTAAACATCAACATCATCATTATTAGCTGATTTGAAGACATAATCCTATTTGTTTTCAACATGCCCATCATCTAAAGGTGTCTCAACTTCATTGGATGGCTCTAAGGGTGTATACAAGGCTGTTGTTTCGTCAATTCTTTCATGCACAACCTCATCTACAACAGTTGCATGCATGACCAAAGAGTCATCCTAAGTGTTGATAAAATATTAGAATGATAAATTACTGAATAATGAGATAGATTTTATTAATAGAAGAGCCTTGCTCTTATAGACTTTACAAACCCTATAAATTAGGGAGAAGTAGTTAACTGAAAGATAATGAAAGCTAAAGAGTAAGTTAATGTGATGAGCCCTACTGGCTCTCAACTCAAACCCTCAATTTTTCTTAAGTCTTTATGTGTTATTTAGTTTTTTAGAGAAAGTTTGATAGACAGAAGAGAAGGGGCGCACATCATAAATGCTCATAAAATGTAAATTTACACTATTTTCTTCAGAATGAAAGTGTAGATTGCATTATTTAACTGTGACAAATAGATTGCATAAGATAAACATACCAGAATATCTCCAGATTATTTAATTAAAGAAATTAGCCAGTTTGACAGCCGGAAATGGTGAAATCAAGCAAATAAGCACGCCCAAGCTCCAGATCTGACTTCTCCCACTCCAAAATGAGATACAATGCCCTGGTAGAGGTAGACGCCAAGATAGAAGCACAAAAAGGAGCAAAGAGGAAGGCGTTTCAATTACTTCCTTCACACGCCTTTCCAAAATGCACAAATTCCAAGGTAAGCCGTACGGCCAAGGAAAGAATAGGTAGTATCCCTGCTGGAAGCCACTAAATCTGAAGAAGGATGCGCCACAGGGAAGAAACCCTCTCTTATTGCAAACAACATGAAATCTCAATATATGTTCTCTGTCTGAATCTGTAGAACCTCTGAATGAAGCTCTCAACTGCACTGATTCGATTGATCTTTCACAATCTCAAGAGTGCTCTCAAGAATCAAGAGGTACTACCAATGGCAAATTGTTCAAAACCCCCACTGCTGTGAGAATGTATAGGAAATAGCACAAGGCAAAGCCTTAAATTATGAAAGTCAAGCAAAATTGTTTTAAGATACTCAAAATGGCACGATTTCCAAGTAAGAAGATTTCTTTTAGCAATCATTTAAATCTTCAATATAATATTAGTCCTAATAGTCATAACTATTTGATTTTGTCATTTTAAGAGATTAAAATATTAAATCACCTTTTTAGAATAATTTAAGTGATATAAAATGTATAAAGTCGATTTGACTTTATAAAAGGCATTAAGTTAATTAATTAACTCAAATCACTTAAAAATTCATAAATTACTAAACTCCAACATTCCCGCGGCCGGTCAGAGACTTCGAATCGCTAACTACCGGCCAGGATCTAATCACACTGGCCTTCACAAAACCGTAACGACCAACCTCCGTAGTACCACTCCGGGACCTCTAACCAATCCAGCTAGCCCACAAGGGTCCAATAAAGGGCTAACACACTGTTCCCGAGAACTGTCTAGAGAGGGGACATCACAGTCCGCCCTCCCCGAATTTGCTTGTCCACAAGCAAACTCAAAGCCGGATGCTGAAGAATACTGTCACTCTCCCAAGTAGCATCCTCTGCCGGTAGATCCCTCCACTTTACCAAATATTCCCTGATAACCCGCCTCCGAAGATGACGCTCTCTGGAATCCAGAATGGCCTCAGGTATCAGAATCAATTTCCCCTCATCATCCAGGGGTGGCAAATCAATAGAAGGAATCACATGTTGTCCCAACGCCTGTTTGAGGCGTGACACATGGAACACATTGTGAACCTTACTATCCACCGGAAGATCTAACTCATAAGCCACTTCATCGACACGTCTGACAACTCTGAAAGGTCCATAGTATCGCGGCTTAAGTTTCTCGGCCCCCTTCTTATGAAGGGTGGACTGCCTATAAGGCTGAAGCATCAAGTACACCAAATCATCGATCTCGAAAGACCACTCCACTCGTTTCTGATCAGCATATTGCTTTTGCTGATTTTGGGCTTTTTGTATATTGTCTCTGAGTGCTCTCATAATATCCTGGTTCTCCTGTAATAAATCACCAGCACTGGGAACTCTACTATCACTCAGCAATCAGTCTAGAAAGCTCGGAGCATCATATCCATATAATGCTCGGTAAGGTGTCATCTGGATGCTCATGTGATGGGTGGTATTGTAGCAATACTCACAAAGGTATAACCACCTCACCCATGCCTTCTGCTGCCCTGAACTGTAATTTCGCAAGTACCCTTCCACCCATTTATTGACTATCTCAGTCTGCCCATCTGTCTGGGGGTGGTAGCTGGTACTCAGAGTGAGCTCTGTCCCGCAAAGTTTGAATAACTCCTGCCAGAAGTTACTCATAAACCTGCTGTCCCTGTCACTGACTATACTCCGAGGCAAACCGTGCAGCCTGAATACCTCTCGGAAGAACAAATCTGCCACCTGAGTAGCTGTGTGTGTAGTAGTGATTGCGAAGAAGTGTGCATACTTCGTCAAACGATCTACCACCACGAAAATGCTGTCCCTCCCTTGAGCTTTTGGCAAGCCCGTAATGAAGTCCATGGACAAACAATCCCACTTCCTTTCAGGAATAGGAAGCGGCTGAAGTAAACCTGCAAGGTATGTATGCTCTTGCTTGTTCTGCTGACAAACAAGACATTCCCTGACATATTGGAGAACATAAGACTTGAGACCCTTCCAAGAGAATCTCTCCCGTACCTGCTTGTAGGTCTTAAAGTAACCGGGATGTTCCGCCATGGGTGAATTCAAGAATGACCTTCAATACTCCGCCCCTCATCTCAACTCGACTAGTAAATCCTCCCTTTGTAAATGATAAGATCATCTACAAGTGAATACCGTCATCCCTTTGCATCGTTCCATCTACTTCATGCTAGAAGCCCATGGGGTCCTTAGTATACTTCTTTGCTATCATAAGATGCCCCCGGGCCCCTCTCAAACCAAAGGTAATAGAACTCAAGAGGACGGCGATAAAAGCATCATCGCAACCACATACATTCGAGTGCCCTTGGCCATAGGAGATGTCAAAATCGAAGATCAAGTTTTCAGTTTAATCGCATTTCAAGGCGGGTTTCGCTTTGATTCTCCTCCGCTGCTCAAGAAAATGTTTCACTATTATGATTGGTTTCACAAGGAATTTGCTACCAATCTGCACGTCAATTTGGCTACAAGTGGCATGCATGATGGCCACATTTCGCTTCATAGATATCAGAGCGCCCCGCCAGACTCTTAACTCGCTCTCGAAAAGCTTACAGGTGTCATCCTCGTGATGATAATCGCATTCAATACCCTCAACATCAGCACGTGAATGTAAATTTAAAAGGTTTGGGTGAAGTCCTAGAGCCAAACTGACGCGGGTCATGCGAGAAGTTTGAACTTCTCAAAGCACGCTTGTGCTAGTGGTGTCCACACAAAAGCACCTTTCTTAGTCAAATCAGTTAGTGGCGCAGCATGCCGCGAGAATCCACTAACAAACCGACGATAGAAGGCACACAATCCTACAAAACCCCTGAGCTGTGTCAAAGTCTCAGGTGTAGGCCAATCGATGATGGCTCGAACTTTCTCTGGGTCCATGCTAACTCCTGCACCACTGATGATGTGTCCCAGATATAAAAGCTCTGCCATGCCCATACTCAAACCTTACATCCAAGGAACCATGTGTTCCTCCCATGATTTATAAACCAGATGTCGGGCCAAGAACACCAATACAAATTTCCTCAAGTGAGGGATGGAAACCTTGTTCATAGACCGAATGTGGCGGAGTATCATTAAACCAAATGGTATAACTAAAACTGGTAGTGTCCATAAAGTGACATCAACGCAGTTTTCTATGTCCCTCTCCTCTCGGACTCTAATCTGATGATAACCTGTTCTCAAATCAATCTTTGAGAAGTAACAAGCTCCATGAAGCTCGTCTATCAACTCATCTATCCGTGGAATAGGATACCTGTTCTTTATTGTCTTCCTGTTGAGCATCCTGTAGTCAATACACATCCTAAGTGTACAATTCTTTTTCTTCACCAAAACAACTGATGAAGCAAAGGGCGACTTACTCGGCCTAATGTGCCCCATAGCTAAAAACTCCTTAATAGTTTTCTCAATCTCATCTTTCAAACGCTTGGGGTGCCGGTAAGGAGTAATCATAATCGGTTTCGTGCCCTCATCCAGCTCTATTATATGCTCAATACCCCTATCAGGAGGTCTGCCTGGTGGAATTGCACTGAATACCTTTGCATGTTTGATTCGAAGTTCCTGCACATCTGGATGGTAAGAAGAAGCTTGCTGCTCCAACTGTGAAGGCATTAGCTTGCACTCAGCAACCCACTCTACCATATCGTGGCGAATCAAACGTTCCATTCTTCGGAGTGAAATTTCTCTAAGGTTGCTGTCCTTGATGGCTTTTAGAATATGATTTGTGCCATCAATGCTGAATTTCATCTCCATGTCACGCAAGTTAAGCGTGAACTCTCCTATTGCATGAAGCCACTTCATGCCAAGAACTATATCCGTTCCTCCCATGTTTACAACATAAAAATCTGCCTTGAACTCAAAATTGTTAAGTTTCAAAGGCAAGTCAGGTATCATCCTCTCACAGTTGAGAGTGTATCCATCTGCAACCTTCACACGTATGCCTTCAAACTGCTGAGTTTGAATTCCCCGTTTCTCCACTAACCGTGAATCGATGAAGTTGTGGGTTGCACCTGTATCTAGAAGGGATATGACCCTTTGACCAGCTAGGATCCCACGGAGTCTGAAAAAACCCTCTCTGCATGCTAGACATATGAGCCTCCTTAAGTTCTGTTTCTACTACAATTTCTACCTCATTTTCTGACTCTTCTCCATCTATATCATAGATTGGAGCTTGCTGATCAGAAAAATCAGTCAACGCTTCTCCCTCATAAAACCACTCCATGTGCTTGTTTTGCCCTTTAGGTTTGAGGGGGCAGTCATGATTAAAGTCATACGGACCTTTACAGTAAAAACAGAGTTTTCTTCTTCGTAAATCATTCATGGTTTCTCGATCTAAAGGAGCTGTAAATTTCTTCTTTTGATCTGCATTATCAGCCTTCTTTGGATCTGATTTATTCTCCGTGTATGAGGTAGTAGGCTTTGAGCCAAATGGCTTACGAGGTGTAGATAGCTCCATGCTGCGAGCTTTCCTCATAGCCTCCTGTAAAGTAGGTGGATCAAATGCTTTTATCCAACCTTTCATGGGCTCGAAAAGACCCTCAATGAACAGTATGATCAGCCTTCTCTCTGAGATTCCTGTCACCATCACAGATAGTCTTTGAACTCACCACAATGTAATGATTCCAAGCTACCTAACTGCTTGTGCCAAATCAAGAAAAGCTCAGATCACTGCCTATCAAATTCTCTACCAAATTATCAAGAAACTCGGCACGAGAGGTAACTCTGCCATGGTGAAGTTATAGCCATACCATAAATCCACTATCATGTGCCACCATCAAGGTGAAGTGTCAGTAAAACGAATGGCATCCCTCCCCGTGCATGGGGCTGTAGAGTGTCAAGAACAATGTGTCAAGCTTGCTTCAGAACCTGCACGTAATGGTAATCCCCTACCAATCGGCCATCAAAGTTCTGCCAAAGTAAGTTTACAGAAGCCCGCCTGGGATCATTCTGCTTGTGTCTAGGCCGCCTGTCATTCCTGCTTCTGGTGTGTTCTCTCTTCTGGCTCATGAATCTGTCGAAGTTAAGGTGCTCCTTAACCCTCGGTGGCAATGCATCCCACTCATCATGCATAACCATAATGTTATCTACAAAATTTATCTCACCACCCTGTTCAACTTCGTCCACTTCCTCAGCATCATCTCTGGTAAAAGTAGGACATGTAGCTCTCTCAAAGGTGCGTGCTGGAGCTATGACTCTCTGAGGCTCTCTGTGAATACTGCCTTCACGATCTTGATCCAGATTCTGAGCTCTATTAATTGTCAAATTTTGGACATTTGTGCTGAGTTGTTGAAGAATAGTCGCCACCTGTTCTTGGCCTGCAACCATGCCTCTGAGCACATCTTTAGCTTCTCTGTCCTCATCATCCCAAGGATTCCTGTAAGAACTTCCTCCTTCCCTGTTAGCCATATTATCCAAGTCTATTTCCTCCTCCTGATCTTCAAACGGAAATGGTGGGAAAGGATTATGATCACCTCTCTGATTTCTAGGCCCCCTCTAGAGTAGAACTTGCCAAAACCCTCCTGGTGTGACTTCATAAATTTCTCTAACCCCACAAGCTGGCAGGATCAGTGCTCTGATACCACTGTGATGAGCCCTGCTGGCTCTCAACTCAAACCCTCAATTTTTCTTAAGTCTTTGTGTTATTTAGTTTTTTAGAGAAAGTTTGATAGACGGAAGAGAAAGGGCGCACATCATAAATGCTCATAAAATGTAAATTTACACTATTTTCTTCAGAATTAAAGTGTAGATTGCATTATTTAACTGTGACAAATAGATTGCATAAGATAAACATACCAGAATATCTCCAGATTATTTAATTAAAGAAATTAGCCAGTTTGACAGCCGGAAATGGTGAAATCAAGCAAATAAGCACGCCCAAGCTCCAGATCTGACTTCTCCCACTCCAAAATGAGATACAATGTCCTGGTAGAGGTAGACGCCAAGGTAGAAGCATAAAAAGAGCAAAGAAGGCGTTTCAAGTACTTCCTTCACACGCCTTTCCAGAAAGCACAAATCCCAAGGAAAAACCGTACGGCCAAGGGAAGAATAGGTAGTATCCCTGCTGGAAGCCTTTGAATCTGAAGAAGGATGCGCCACCAGGAAGAAACCCTCTCTTATTGCAAACAACAGTAAATCTCAATGAATATCCTCTGTCTGAATCATGTAGAACCTCTGAATGAAGCTCTCTACTGCACTGATTCAATTGATCTTTCACAATCTCAAGAGTGCTCACACTAAAGAGGTATCGTTCTTCAATGGCAAATTGTTCAAACCCTAATCACAGGAGAATGCACAGGAAATAGCACAAGGCAAAGTCGAAATTATCAAAAGTGAGTTTCTCATTGCCAAAAATTGCTTTATACTCAAATGGCACGCATTTCCAAGAAGATACGCCCTTTTAGCAATCATTTAAATCTTTCAATATAATATTAAGTCCTTTTCAATAGTCATAACTTAATATTTGAGCGCCCTTTAATATTTTAAGAGATTAAAATATTAAATCACCTTTTTAGAATAATTTAAGTGATATAAAATGTATAAAGTCGATTTGACTTTATAAAAAGGCATTAAGTTAATTAATTAACTCAAATCACTTAAAAATTCATAACTCGCTCAAAACTCCAAATATTCCTGTGCCGTCAGAAGCAGTAGACTCCTGAATTGCCAACGCCTGCTGTGATCCAATCACTGGGCTCTGAAAACCAGAACGATCAACTCTCCAGAAAGTACCACTGACCCTCTAACCAATCCAGCTAGCCCACAAGGGTCCAATAAAGGGCTAACACACTGTTCCCGAGAACTGTCTAGAGAGGGGACATCACAGTTAACTACAAGTTAACTTACGACTAACTCAAGAGTAAATAAAGCTAAGATGACCATTAATATTACATATAATATTTAATACCCTCCCTTAATGGTCATTGTACAACTACACCAAGAAGACCCCTAAATTTGACGACAATAGCCTGCCACTGACTTTGCCACTTGAGATGAGTTTGCCACCAACCCTCCCAGAAACTGAACTTGGGTAACAAAACTGATCACAAAACATCCAACCTGATGTTGGGTAACGAAGTTGTCCCTCCCTGTAGCTAGAGACACCGAAAAACAATTGCCACGATTTTGAGGAAAAATTGACAAACCCTCCAAACTTTTGTAGATGAGCATGACGCCCCAAAACAGAATGCAAGAAACCACGATTTTTGAGGACAAAATCGCAAAACCCTGAAACTGAAGATTACAAAGCATCATTTTTTTGGAAAAAACAGTAAAAACACACAAATGAATCCCATGCAACTTTGCGAATTACAAAAACCCAGAAGCATAAAATCCAAGACACGGATTAGCATAATTTTTTCAAGAAAAAAATATTAAAAAACCCTCCATAATTTGTTTTAGGAAAAAAAAAAACCCTCCATAATTTGTTTTAGGAAAAAAATATTAAAAACCCTCCATAATTTTTTTGCTTAGAAAAAAAATTAGAAAAACCACAATAATTTTTTTTAAAGGGACAAAATTATAAACCCATACAAAATTTTGTTAGCATTGCTTCTACATTTAAGATTTTGTTGACATTGCTTCCCTTGCATAGGCTTATCAATTCTTTTTCTTCAACATGATATCCACAGACAAATTCTACAACATTGCATATATCCTAAAACATATTTGCAAAGGAAAGAAAAATATTGAGTACTAAAAAGACCCACAAGTCAAACATATTGTTGATGCCGCAACTATTCTAGGAAGAAAACACAAAAAGGTATTGGCACTTTTAATGTTAGAAATGTCATCAAAGTAACTTATAAAATTATGGGTAGTGGACAACTTGTTATGTGTGCATGTTTGAACTTTGTAGTACCAATCTATAGTTGCCCACAAAGTTTCAAGGAAGAAAAAACAAGAAACCTAAGCAGCTAAGATGGCCTTGGCAAAGCTTATTAGCTTAGGAAGGAATCTAATAGATATCTAAGCTAAAAATAAAAAAGAAAAGATAGTGAGTATATGTAAGGAAAATAAAGCTTTATGTAAGATAATAAAACACCACCTATCTCTTTTATACTGAAAACACAAGGAAGTAAAAAAGAAATGCGAATCTATCCCATGTTTCTTGGAGTGATGGTGGTGACAATAGTGCCCCTCGGATAGCTTCACTCACAAATTTAGGAGAGTGCACCACCTATAGAGATTAGGCTTCCTACACTTGGTAATATAGCTAATCTCTACAAAATTTGAATATAGTTAAGCTTCACTAGAACTCAACGAAGGCCAAGAGCTTTTCTAACCCCTACACTAGAGCTCATTAGGCCTTAGAACAACTTAAGGAGCTTTTCTAGGCACAACATGATTAAGGAAACATTGGTATGAAAGTTATGCTAGCATGTGCTTGCTTTGGAATCTTGCACATGCAAAAGAATGCAACTATAGAAGCAAGTGCAGGAATGTATATCTTACCTCCTTTATTATTGAAGGTCAAGGTGATTCTTAAGGCAAGGGATAACCTATGGTTTTGCAACCTAAACTAATGTGCTGAAAATTCATCCCTCAAGTTCATTGAATAGGATTTAAGGCCAATGATGTGGAAATCATGCAAGAATCAATTGAACTATCTAAATCAGATTATATGTTTTCATTCTTTATGTTTCAAAATATTTCAATTTTACCATGTGAGTTGAATATGAACTTTCTATGGGCAATGATATGCACGAATCTCAAAATACAAAGTAGAACTTGGGAATACATGGGCTAAAATTAGCTCAGAAAACAGTGTTTCAGGGGAGCATTCCTAAGAACACTTTTGTGCATCCATTTGGGCGAAGGAACTCTCCTAGGCCATCATTACTTTGAGAGCACATGATTGGCTTCACGTCACAGCAGTATGTATGTGTGTGTATGTGTGTATGTGTGTATGTGTGTATATGTATGTATGTATGTGTATGTGTGTGTGCATGTGTATGTATGTATGTATACACACACACACACATATTAATGATCAATGGAAAAAATCAAGCTCCAAGATCATCAAAGTAACTTAGTATACTGAAAAGACCACAACTACAGTGCCAAATCATTTATCCCCCTTCTCAATCTGATTTGAGCTTTCCCCCCCTTCGGCATAATATATTCGACCAGAACTGACTGATATTCAAGTAAAAAAAACATTATAACGATTATAACAATATTTCACTCTTCCATATCAACTAAAAGAAGATATTCTATCTGTTAAGGGTCCAAAAGGTGAGAACAAAACTGACATATTCTACTTACATCTAAAGCTTTTCTTGCTTCCCTCTCAATCCAAATAATGGCATGATCTGATGTAGCATTGCATGAAAGGACAATGTGTTCGAACCTTCCATCAACAGGGATAGCAGTTTTAACCTTCGGCGGATATCTTCCACATCTATGTGAAATAAAATCTTAATCAGCAACACTCCTCCAGTGTAGATAGCATTCATATAAATGCATAATAATAATCCAACACAGAAAGTAAGTAGCATATATGATGAGAATTCTTATGGACAAGATTAAAAGGAAGCTAAACAATAAAAAAATTTGTTGATTTACCTTACAAATTTTAACCATGGTTATCATGCTAAATTACTAATATTAGCTTCTGCCAAGTCCTCATGTCTGAGGCTAGGATACTTATGGTTATTGACTCTTCCTGGTCCATACTCGTCATACTTGCAATACTCACACATACACAGGATATATATACATAATATTGATAAATATATAAAAACATATATCTATCTATGTTAATATCCACACGTACATACATGAGACTATGGCCAATATGACACGAACGATTAAGTCCTAAAAAGAACACTTTAAATGTGTCTTGACATTTTTTTACATCATTTTAAACTGTATTGGAGGTGAAGAGGGGTTGAGAAAGATTGACAAAAAAATCATTTTTTGACTCTAAATATAAGGGGAAAAAAATATATTCTATGTATGTACAGGATTTTCCAGAAACTAGAAGAGCTGAAATTCAGGAAATTCAATTCATTTTTTGACTAAATATTTATCATTTGAAATTGATAGAAGGACTATTCAAGTGTCTATAGCTGTTATCAATATTCTAATTCATGAATGTAAAGATTCATCCACAAAGAAAAGTTATCTGGTTTTTTCCCAATTTATAAGTACTTGTGGATAGTGTAAGATTGGAACAGAATACATGTTTTTAAACTAATTTTAATTCTTGACACTGCAATCAGACTATGTGAGGTAAAACAATTTTATTTTCATTTTTCTAGAGTATCATGTTTCTTTTTAAGTTGTGGATTAATCTGAAAGGCATTAGTTAAAAAGAAAACCAAAAAAAAGTGTCCATTGAAGACTAAGGGAGCAGAATTGATCCAAGTAGCAGTTCAACAAAAAAGTCTCTTCCTTTTGGTCGCACGTTTTCCATCTTTTTTACCTCCTCCTCAGCTCTGGAAAATAATGCTGGTTTTCAGGTTTTGAGGAGGTAATGGTGTTCTATATCATAGAATTCTGCAAATAGGTAATATCAGAACTAGTCATTGTTTGATTTGATCCAGTTAACAATCTTTGATCCTGACGCGGCCTTAGTCAGCAGAGGGAAAAATGAAGAAGATAACCAATACAAAGAAAGGTCCACCTAATGGTGGTCATCAAACAGGAAGTTGAGCAACAGTTTTGAGAACTTTTCCAAGTCTGATACTAACTGGACATATAATATAAATCTGTCATGAAATTCAAACCCCGAAAAGACCTACACAAAACTGATTCAGATCGTCTGTACAGTTTCCCTCAGGTCTGTTTCTCCACATTACTGTTTGTTTTATGTACAGTTGGTGACTTTTGTGGCTATATATTGTTTCTGTGTCTTACCGACAAGGTTTTAGTTCTAGGTCACTATACTATTTGGCACGTATAAAAGCTGATGGGTGTTTTCACAGCAGACAAAGAAATTAATTTTAAATGAGAAGTAAATCAAATCCTCTCATTTAATTATTGCAGAACATAATCTCTGCTGGTGCGGCTTTCTGGATAGAGTTTGACCTTTTTTGTAAAACCTCGGCCAGGCTTCTGAAATCTGAGGAGTCAATCTGGCCCCAGAAAAAACCAAGGAAAGAGCAATAATATCTACAGATTAGTGACTTTTTTCAAGAAGAAAAAGAGTGAAAGTTAGGGAGAAATAAAAGAAATTTTCCAAAAACACGAAAGCAACTCAAAGTACTGTAATTAGACAATAACCACATATCTACAAAATTAATCAAATTTAAACGATGATTAGCTTAGCTCAAGACCATTTAAATTGGTGCTGACAAGATTTAATATTCTTGATGCTCAAATTTGAATCTAGCATCTACGAATACCAAATTTCAACAAAACTCAAAATTACTTCAAAATCATAGGTACAAATGCTAAAAAAAGACTTGCTCAAATCATCACACAATTCATTTCAAAAAACTATTAGTTCCTTCCCAAAAGATACTTAGACTAGCACTTGCATTGAAAGGAGGTGCAATGGTTACACCAATTGTAATTATATAGAATTCCTACAAATTTGATAGGAGGTCTATAGATGAATTTATAAGCACTTTCTTAAAAAATTGATACAACATTAGAAATGCGTACTAATGATAGTTTTTAAATCCAAAACATGAAGCATATTTGCAAATGAAAATGATTTATAAGTCCAAGTACATATATTATATATATACATTTTCCCTTGTCATTGCAAATGAAAACTTAAAAGAGTTTCTTTTCTTACAAAGAAATACTAATTTTAAGATTATTTTCCTCAAATCTCCTTAAATGAATTAAATCCTAACATCAAAATATCTCAATACTTACCTATTGACATTCATACACATATGAGGGCAGTGTAACAATTCATTGACCCCAATCCTAAAGATGAATAGTAATCTAATTTTCTTCAAAATCCTGGATGTATAAAGAGCTTCTTTCAGCAAATCTTATTGGTAAGAAACCTTCCACATACTCTGAGATTAAATCAACCAAGCATGCAATGCACCCAATATAGTGCAAGTTAACTTTAGCTCTAACATTGTCAATTTCCTCTCTTACTACAAATAACTTATTCTGCTCATATGCTTTGTTCGTGTCTTTAATCACATTAAATCTGGACCATTGACAAAGCAATGTAGTCTGCTATTAATATCCATTCAAATTCAAGCCTTTCATTTATAAAATCTCATAGTAGGGCTTTATTTCAATATGTTTTCAAAATTTCACAATCATATGCTAACACATTGGAATTATGTCTATTAAAATATTAACTGTAATACTAATGGTCATCTTAGCTGTACTTAGTCGTAAATTTACTTTAGTTAACTTAGTTTTTAGTAACTTATGTTTACGCTTTAGTTTGTTTTAGCTTCTTTCTGCTTTAGTTAACTTTTGTTAACGATGGTTTCTTTTTAGAAACATCGCCCTATAATTCTCTTTATAAGGAGTTCTCATCTCCTCTTGTAATCATGCAATTATGAATATCAATAATCATTTCATGGTATCAGAGCACAAGCTATGTGATGTCCCCGCTCTAGTCAGTTATCAGGTGCAGTGCGTTAGCCTATTTCTTGGACCCTTGTGGGCTAACTGGATTGGTTAGAGGGTCAGTGGTATTTTCTGGAGGAGTTGGTTGTTCTCATTTTCAAAGTTCAGTGATTGGCTCACTGCAGGCCTTGGCAGTTCAGGAGTTGACAGCTTCTGACGGCACAGAAAAATATGGAGTTTTGAGGAAGTTATGATTATTTGAGTGATTTAAGTTATATTAACTTAATACTTTATTATAAAGTCAAATTGACTTTATTCTTTTTATATCACTTAAATATTCATAAAAAGGTGATTTAAAATTAAATCACTTAAAACATTAAAAAGTTGGCGCCCAAGTATTTAAGTCTAAACTATTGAAAAGGGACTTAAATATATTTTAAAAGATTTAAATGATGAAAGTGGCGTCCTTTTCTTAAAATGCGTGCCTTTTGGAATATAAGGCATTTTGGCAATGAGAAACTCTATTCATGATTATTTCGACTTTGCCTTTGGTTTTCTTCTGTGCTTTCCTCTGTGATCAGGGTTTGAGCAAATCTTCCATTGGAGAACGTGATCTCTTCAATGTTGAGCATTTTTGAGACTGTGAGAGACCAGTCGAATTAGTGCAACTGTGAGGGATTCATTCAGAGGTTCTACATGTTTCAATTAGAGTTTTATTATTCAGTTTATACTTGTTTGCAATAAGGAAGGGGGTTTCTTCACTAGAGACATCATCTTCAACAGATCTCAGCTTTCAGTTTGGTTCCTTTGGTTTCTTCCTTTGGCTGTACCATTTGCCTTGGGATTTGTGCCTTCCTAGAGGTTTGGCGTGTGAAGCTTGAAGCTAAAACGCCTTCTCTTTGGTTGCTGTTTGTGCTTCATTCTTGGCGGCTACTCCTATTAGCCCTTTGTATCCTGTTTCAAAGTGGGTGAAGTCATTTCTGGAGGCCAAGCGTCCATATTTGCCAGTTTTCACCATTCTTGGCTAGCAAGTTGACTTCTTTTCTTAAATAAATAATCTGGAAGCTTTCGGGTATGTTTATCATTTGTGATCTATTTGTTTCAGTTGAATAATACCTTCTGCACTTCCATTCTGTAGAAAATAGCTCAGATTTACATTTTATGAGCATTTATATGATGCGCCCCTTCTCTTTTGTCTACAAACTTTCTTTAAAAAACTAAAAAACACAAATAAGATAAGGAAAAATACAGGGGTTTGAATTGTGAGCCAGCAGGGTTCATCACAGTGGTATCAGAGCATATTATAGAGCTGGATGAGGGCACAAAACCTATCATGATAACTCCTTACCGGCACCCCAAACATTTAAAAGATGAAATTGAAAAAACTATTAAGGAACTTTTAGCTATGGGGCACATTAGGCCGAGTAAGTCACCCTTTGCTTCATCAGTTGTTTTGGTGAAGAAAAAGGATGGTACACTTAGGATGTGTATTGACTACAGGATGCTCAACAAGAAGACTATTAAGAACAAATATCCCATACCACAGATTGACGAGTTAATAGATGAGTTACATGGAGCTTGCTATTTCTCGAAGATTGATTTGAGGACTGGGTACCATCAGATCAGAGTTCGAGAGGAGGATATTGAGAAAACCGCATTCCGATGCCACTGTGGACATTATGACTTCTTGGTTATGCCATTCGGTTTAACCAACGCTCCTGTCACATTTAAGTCCACAATGAACAGGGTTTTCCATCCTCACTTGAGGAAATTTGTTTTGGTGTTCTTCAACGACATACTGGTTTACAGCAAGTCTTGGGAGGAACACATAGTTCACTTGGATGCAGTATTGAGCATATTGGATAGGGAGTCCTTGTACGCCAAAGAATCCAAGTGTGCACTGGGATTGGGAGAACTTTTATATCTGGGTCACATCATCAGCAGTGAGGGAGTCAGTATGGATCCAGAGAAAGTTTGTGCTATCATTGATTGGCCTACACTTGAGACTTTGACACAGCTTAGGGGGTTTCTAGGTCTATGCGCCTTCTACCGTCGGTTCGTTAGTGGATTCTCGCGTCATGCAGTGCCACTGACCGATTTGACTAAGGGAGTCTTTGTGTGGACACCATTAGCACAAGCGTGCTTTGAGAAGTTTAAACTTCTCATGACTACATGTCCAGTTTTGGCATTGCCAGATTTCACCAAGCCGTTTGAGCTACATTGTGATGCCAGCGGTGAGGGTATTGGGGCAGTCATCATGCAAGACCGACATCCTATAGCTTTCGAGAGCAGGAAGCTGAGAGGTCCTGAGAGGAGCTTTAGCATTTATGATAAGGAAATGTTGGCCATCATGCATGCCGTTGCCAAGTTCAGGTAGTATTTGGTTGGTAGTAAATTATGTGTTAAAACCGATCACAATAGTCTGAAACATTTCCTAGGACAATGAGATTTGAATGAAAGACAACAGAAATGGGTCAGCAAACTTCAGTCCTACGATTTTGACATCTCCTATGTCAAGGGTACACAGAATGTGGTTGCTGACGCATTATCTCGCCGCCCACACTTGAGCTCCATTTCAGAGATTGCAGAGGACTGGAGACACTTGATAGTTGCGGAGTATGCTAAGAACCCGTGGGCTTCTAGCATAGTGTATGAGACAGTACGGGATGGCAGATATTCACTTGTAGATGATCTTATCATTTACAAAGGGAGGATATTTCTAGTTCCAGGTTCTGAGATGAGGGACAGGGTATTGAGATCATTTCACGATTCACCTATGGCAGGACATCCCGGTTACTTTAAGACCTACAGGTAGGTACGGGAGAGATTCTCTTGGAAGGGTCTCAAGTCATTTGTTCTTCAGTATGTCAGGGAATGCCTTGTTTGTCAGTAGAACAAGCAAGAACATACATACCCTGCAGGATTACTTCAGCCGCTTCCTATTCCTGAGAGGAAGTGGGAATGCTTGTCGATGGACTTCATTACCGCCGAAATAGTGATTTGACTAACACGATTGACTCTATTTTCCTCTCAGAGGTATTTAGGTTGCACGGTTTGCCTAGGAGCATAGTCAGTGACAGAGATAGTAGGTTTTTGAGTAACTTCTAGCAGGAGTTATTCAAACTTTGCGGGACAAAGCTCACTCCGAGCACCAGCTACCACCCACAGACAGATGGGCAGACTGAGATAGTCAATAAATGGGTGGAGTGATACTTGACGAATTACAGTTCAGGGCAGTAGAAGGCATGGGTGAAGTGGTTATACCTTTGTGAGTATTGCTACAATACCACTCATCACATGAGTATTTAGATGACACCATACCGAGCATTATATGGATATGATGCTCTGAGTTTTCTAGATTTGTTGTTGAGTGACAGCAGAGTACCTAGTGTTGGGGATCTATTACAGGAGAACCAAGACATTATGAGAGCACTCAGGGAGAACATTCAGAAAGCTCAAAATCAGCAAAAGCAATATGTTGATCAGAGGCGAGTGGAGCGATCTTTCGAGATCAATGATTTGGTGTATTTGATGCTATAGCCTTATAGGCAGTCCACCCTTTGTAAGAAGGGCGCCGAGAAACTCAAGCCACGATACTATGGACCATTCAGAGTTGTCAGACGTGTCGGTGAAGTGGCTTATGAGTTGGATCTACCGGTGGACAGTAAGGTTCACAATGTGTTCCATGTGTCGCACCTCAAAAAGGCGTTGGGACAACAGGTGACTCCTATTGATTTACCACCCCTGAATGATGAGGGGAAGCTGATTTTGATACCTGAGGCCATTCTGGATTCCAGAGAGCGTCATCTTCGGAGGCGGGTTATCAGGGAATATCTAGTAAAGTGGAAAGATCTACCGGCAGAGGATGCAACTTGGGAGGGTGACAATATTTTACAGCATCCAGCTTTGAGTTTGCTTGTGGACAAGCAAATTCGGGGAGGGCGGACTGCGATGTCCCCACTCTAGTCAGTTATCAGGTGCAGTGTGTTAGCCTATTTCTTGGACCCTTGTGGGCTAACTGGATTGGTTAGAGGGTCAGTGGTATTTTCTGGAGGAGTTGGTCATTTTGTAGTTCGATTGGCTCACTGCAGGCCTTGGCAGTTCAGGAGTTGACAGCTTCTGACGACATAGAAAAATATGGAGTTATGAGGAAGTTATGATTATTTAAGTGATTTAAGTTATATTAACTTAATACTTTATTATAAAGTCAAATTGACTTTATTCTTTTTATATCACTTAAATATTCATAAAAAGGTGATTTAAAATTAAATCACTTAAAACATTAAAAAGTTGGCGCCCAAGTATTTAAGTCTAAACTATTGAAAAGGGACTTAAATATATTTTAAAAGATTTAAATGATGAAAGTGGCGTCCTTTTCTTGAAATGCATGCCTTTTGGAATATAAGGCATTTTGGCAATGAGAAACTCTATTATTGATTATTTCGACTTTGCCTTTGGTTTTCTTCTGTGCTTTCCTCTATGATCAAGGTTTGAGCAAATATTCCATTGGAGAACGTGATCTCTTCAATGTTGAGCATTTTTGAGACTGTGAGAGACCAGTCAAATTAGTGCAACTGTGAGGGCTTCATTTAGAGGTTCTACATGCTTCAATTAGAGTTTTATTATTTAGTTTATACTTGTTTGCAATAAGGGGGTTTCTTCACCAGAGAGGTCATCTTCAACAGATCTCAGCTTTCAGTTTGGTTCCTTTGGTTTCTTCCTTTGGCCGTACCATTTGCCTTGGGATTTGTGCCTTCCTGGAGGTTTGGCATGTGAAGCTTGAAGCTAAAACGCCTTCTCTTTGGTTCATGTTTGTGCTTCATTCTTGGCGGCTACTCCTATTAGCCCTTTGTGTCCGGTTTCAAAGTGGGAGAAGTCACTTCTGGAGGCCAGGCGTTCATATTTGCCAGTTTTCACCATTCTTGGCTGGCGAGTTGACTTCTTTTCTTAAATAAATAATCTGGAAGCTTTCGGGTATGTTTATCATTTGTGATCTATTTGTTTCAGTTGAATAATACCTTCTGCACTTCCATTTTGTAGAAAATAGCTCAGATTTACACTTTATGAGCATTTATATGATGCTCTCGTTGATGTGTTTCATCATACACCAAACATCCGAATAAAAAATGTCCAAAGACACTTTATTTTGAAAAATCACCGCATGCTAAGATTTTGCGAAGATCATACATGGCGCATTCCGTTTCTTTTAGAATGGTTCTCGACGCGGTGGGATAAGTTCCGCTATTTCCGTGATAATGCCGGTAATAAACAAGGGGACTTACGTAGAAAGTCTGCACAAGCTAGGGACTTAGGAAATTTATCTTTGTAGGTTCTCAATTAGGACTTTCAATTGTGGATCTCAAAAAAAATGGCAAAAAGAATAGGGTTCAGAGAATCTAGTCTAAGCCTAGGAACTCAAGAGACAGTAAGGACTTGGTGAAGCGAAATAAACCACATTTTGTTTCGCCTCCTGTTGGACAACATACGCAAAAATGGGTGCAATCTTCAAAGGGGTTGTGAGAATGATATTCAAACCTTGGGTAAGGTTGAAGTTAGGCTTCCACACTCAGGAGCTCAGGCTAACTTTACGCATCGGATGAAAATCATCCATCCGAAGAAAGTATGAGCTACACTTCACCAATGAGTCGATACGATCAATCTTTCATTCAATTTAACAACTTTCAAAGCAAATTCTATCTAAGCTAACTTTAATTCTAATCTATGGTGGAAGATAATATGCAACCTCGCTTACTATTCAACAATAAGAAGTGATTCAAGGCAAATCATGCTCAAGAGCTTTTATCATTCAAAATAGTCTCAATGCGACAATATACATAATCTGTCTCCACACAAAAATGAAAATGAGAGAGCACTAGTTATATAGAGCTCCAAAAATGAAATGAAGGGCCGAGATTAAAACAAGATCAACGGCCGAGATTATTACAACCAAACCCTAATTAGGGTTTCCCAAAATAACAAGAGTTAACCATCAGAAAACTATCAGAAAAGTGGCAGTTCCAGCTATAATCTAGGAGATGCGTCCTTATCCATTCGAGTGGCATTGTGTTTGGCGAATCTGGACACTACGGCAATGACTTCGTCCATCGTGACAGGAGGTAACATGCTGATCCGGAATTCTAGTCCGTCCAACTTCTCGGCGCATCTGGCAAAGGTACCTTCCCAATCTGTCTCCTGCTTCTCAAAATCTTTCCGAATGGATGAGAGTCTTGCCACTCTCGCAAAGTCCTGCTTCGAAAATGGTCCAGCGGTCGGGAAGAAAGTTTCTTGAACTTTTTGCTTCTGTCTCTCTAACTGCATGTCGTTCTCCCGGATGACTTCACGGTCGAACACATCTGTAGTTATCATGCACATCTTCTCCTGGATTTTCCTGACCTGTTCTTCAATTCCAAGCCCATCGATTCTCGCCTTCTCCAATACTTCTCTTATTGTCACTGCCCAAAACCAGTGATGAAAATCATATGCTGCCCCTGCAACGATCACCCTTTTATCAACTAACTCCTCCCTCGGAGTGCTCTTCAAAATCCTAAGGCTCGGAATAAGCCTTTCTTGCATATCCGGGATGCCATCCCATGTCTCTGCCATATCCATCAACCTAGAAAGAAACGAAGAGGTTCGTCCATAAGCAAGCGCCAACCTCTCCATGAACAAGGCAACTTCCATGCCTTCACCTGCCATCCAGTCTTGCGCTTCCCTGGCTGTCACCATTCCATGCTCAACTTCCTGAGTCATCTCCTGTGATGAATTGAGGAGAGGAGGAACAGTTGTATTGCCTTGATCTAGCGGCTGGGTCAAATGCTGGATATATTCTTTGAGACGTTTGACCTCATTCTTATATTCCTTCTTCTTGGTCACTTCCTTTTCCAGTCTCGCCTTAATGGTCGAGACGGAATTATCTAACTCTTCTACTTCCTGACCTTTTGATGTCGGACCAAGGTCAACAGTGGTGATAGCATACTCCTGCGGAGTGATTTCGTCCATTGGTTTGTCCACTGTAGGTACTGCAATGTGCACGGAACGGTGGCCTGTCTCATTCTTCTGGATGGTGGAAAACTTTTTGGCGGGCTTCTTGGTAGCAACTTGTTCTAATCTTGCCAAGAAGTCGGCCGTATCGTCCTCTTCTTCCTGTTGAGCCTCAGCAGGCACCTGAACTTTCATTCTTTCTAATAGCCAGTCTGGAATGGTTGACTGTTCAATGCCATCCTCTACTTGGACCTCGTCCTCGCTTGGAACATCCATGACTCCTCTGAGGGCGGAAATCATTCCTTCCTCTAAGTCATTATCCCGGACATCCATGTCATTGTCTGAACCTAAAATCTCTGTGCCTGCTGGTGATGCAGGCTCTTCATCATCTAATTGGATAGGTTCATTGTTCACTTCCTGAGCTGCAAGAGGTTCGAGCATCTCAACCAAGGAGTCGTCTATATTAGCCACCAAATGGTCAACATTCCTGGACGCCGCTGACCGAGAAGGTCCTCCTTTATGCTTCTTGGAAACAGGTTCTGCACTTGGCACCATTTCTTTTCTTTTCTCTCCGATACCGGCCATGTCTTGATGGGATGCCCCAGCATTAGAAGAGTATGACTCTGATTCGCTCAACAGGTCATAGGTGAGCGTGATTCCCTTCTGTCTCAATTCCTGGGCATGACAATCAACCCACCACTGGGAATACTTAGTTACTGGCCTCATTAGGGTGGCTAGGTCTGCGTGCTCAGGCTCTGACCATTTCACCGGAGGGAGAGGTCTGCTTTCCTCAAAGCGTGGCTGGACATGATTTCCATCATCTTGAAGCTGATCAGGCACTCGGCAGAACTCGATTGTTCTCATAAAATCCAAGGACATTCTGGACCACATCTTCCGCCTGACCTCATACTCATCGGCTGCATTTGCCCAGAAATCCTCCAATTCCTGTCTGTGCTTGTACTTCCTTCCTTCCACCGTCCGAATGTTGTGATGTGGGTCATAGTTGACCCTGGACTTGTATGCCGTGAAAGGGTACCATTGGATTTCTAATCTAGCACTTTCAGCCGCTTGTGCTGATGGACAGTACTCTAGCATGTTCCCGATGAAGAATGGGAATGTGACGGACGCCTTCTTGGTCGGCCTTTGAATACTCTGATACTCTTCTAACTGTCTCAAAACCTCAAGCAATATCATCCGATCAGTCGGATAGATAGGCAATTTATAGGGATTTCCAGTAAATCCCTGGATCCTGATATATGTAAATTTAGGGAACTGGATGAACCAAGACCCATATTTGCTGATAAGACTTTTCGCTTCATGGCTCAGCCTTTGGTGCACTCCTCCTTGAAGCTTTCTGGTAATGTGCATTAGGAATGCATCATGTACCCTCCTGAAGTGAGTCTTCTCCTTCAACTGGAGCTGAGGATAGCAGTCGTAAGGCCTAAGCTCGTTCTCCCCATTGCCAATTTTGCCCTTGCAGATCAACCCTGGATATTTGTATGACCTGGCTAATAGGTATACCACATATGAACTCATGTGAAAAGACTTGGTCTTTTCAAGGTTGATCAGCTGCTCATGGAGGTTGTCACTTATCATTCGTGACCAGTTGAACATTTTAACTCCGGAGGTGACCTCGTCGATGAAGTAGTACATCCAGCTCTCAAAGAAGGCGCCCTGCGGGTTGCCAGCTATTCTGTTCAGCATCAGCACAATATCCCCAAAATCTTCCTTGAAGTCTGTGCGGCGAGGCCTCTTGGGCAACTTCTTGATTGATGGCTTTGGCTTGTCCATCCAAACCTTGTTGACTGTTGTGGCACATAGATCTGGCTGACCATCATATAGCATTTTGGCTTCTTCTTTGGTCTTATAGACCGTTCTTGAATGCTCTGGAATGCCAAATGCCGAAGGTCTCCTGAATTGATACTTCGTTCAAGTGTGCCAAGATCCTTCCGTCAGGGGCGATAATCTGTCTTTTCTGGGCATCATAATGGCGAGCACATTCCACCATTAACTCAGCACAATCCATGGCCGGAGGGAATCCAGCTGCTTGGAATATCCCGTTTCTGATCATTCTTTGGGCTATTGCTGAGGGAAGTCTTTTCTGACCGTATACTCTCTCTTTGAATTCGTCAAAGTCAACGTGCCCAAGGTCAGTATCCACGACATTCTTCCACTTTGAGATGACTTTAGTCTCCTTCTGAGCACCCTTGTTGGCGAACTTCATTTTCAGCTTCCTGGATAATCCGCCTTTCGTGTCCGTCAACCTGTAGTCATAAAATTAACATTAATATAAAGACCTTTTAAAATAATTTAAACCTCGTGCCTTGGATTCGAAAAATTGACTTTCAGCTGTTCAAACAATTAATTTGCTGCGAAAAAGCAAGCTGAAAGTGACTTGAATGAATTTGAAAATCTTGCCAGAACTTCGTCAAGATGAAAGGGCATAAAAAGATAGCAAATTTAACTGACCAATCACCAAACCTCAGAGAAGGATCGTCAAATGCAAATCAGATTTAAGAAATCTGATTTTTTTGAAAAGTGCGCCCCTCTTCAAGAAGAATTCAGCTTTGAATAAATATCCTTTTCTTTTCCCGCGAAAAATTCCTCAGCATAACACTGCTTTTCTCTGTGAGAAAATTCGACTTTGCTAATGGACGAATTAATTGCCTGACGATTTCGAGAAAGATTAAATTTCTCTTCAGCTGTGTGTGAAAAATGAGTTGCTGAAACTCATTATAATGCTGAGAGGTTGAATTCGATTTAGTAACTGCCATCTTTCTTCTTGATCCTCGATTTGTTTTCATTTTCCAAACAGGCAACTTTCCTTTTATTTTCCGACAAGGCTCAGTCTCGAACTTATCCGAGCAAATCTCCAAAATTTGATTTTTTTATTTAATGTTTATCTCTGATTTTTCGAATTTTTTAAATAAACATTAAATAATTTAATTAAATTCATGGTGAATTTAATTTTCTTCTTGCCGGATTTCATCTCCGCCTGGCGTGCTTTACTTTCGTCCGATTCGTGTCTGGCAATTTTGATTTTGTCCAAGGAATTTTTAAATTCCAAATAGTTGAGAATTAATTATTAAAATATTAAAATATTTTAATTAATTCTAACCCGTTTGTCTTGGACCCATGGCTATTTCCATTTTTCTTCCGTTTTTCTTGGCCGAGAGTGTATTTTCCGATTTCATCCTTAATTTCGTCTAGCCAAACCAAATCTTAAGCCATTCCGTCGAGAATTTCATTGCCAGATCCTCATTTTTCTTTGCCGAGGCGAGATTTTAAGCTCATTTTTCTCTGTCCAAGTCAAATATTTCCTTGCTCGGTCGAATTTTTCTAGGCAATATCCTTGTCCGAATGTCTTTGCCGGTTGAATTTTCCTGACGTCTGACATATTCTTCATCCCTTTGGTCAAGGACGATCCTTCCTTTCCCTTTACCTCGTGCATTTTTCTATGGTCAAAGTTGACAATTTCTTCGCATTTTCCATACTTAGGCAAATTTTGCCTTTCATTTCCCTCATCGTATTAGGCATATTCCGTTTCATTCCTTGCCATATCCTGACGTTCTTTAGCACATGTTCTTTCAATCTTGGCATTTGTCCTCTCGAAAGTGTCCGGATGTCTAGCCAACATCTTCATTTTTTCACTTCCTAGCCTCTTTACTTAGGCGAATTCTAGAGCTTTTCTTTGGATTTGGCCTTGACACTTAGCCAAAAATCATCATCTTATCATCTTGGGCGGACTTCATTGGCATCTTGGACGGTCATCATGGATTTCTTTAGCAACTTGCTAACTCCTTCCAAGTGCATGGTGGACATCTCTCCTCTTTGGATATGCATCTTGGACGTAGATCATGGATGTCTTAGCACTTATTCCCATCGTTTTATCCTTTGGAAATGATATAATGTTTGGCCAAAAATTATCCTTCCACCTTTTTAGGCTTTCATATTTAGCATATTTCGAAATTTTCCCTTGGTAGGCATCAACACTTAGTAAAATTTCAATTTTTTCTTACTTCATAAGTCTAGGCGGACTTTACTTGACTTTCAGCCAAGTCCCACCTTTTAAGGGCGGACTTCTCAAGCATTTTGGACGAGTTTCATGCACATGGGCGGACTTTGAAGGTCTTTGGGATGTCTCCCTTTGAAGATGGCGGACTTCTAGCCTTCTTTGGACGTGCCTTTTGGTGCTAGGCGGACTTTAGAAGCACTTTGGACATCCCTTCTTTCATATGGCGGACTTTGGGACCCTTTTGGACATGCAGGGCGGACTTTGGAGGATGCAAGGATATACCTTCAAGATGCATGGCGGACTTTCTAAGATGCAAGGATGGCAGGGGCGGACTTTGAATGGGTCAAGGATGTGCCTCAAGATGCAGGGATATGATTCCCAAGTGCTGGGCGGACTTCAAGACTTTGTTGGACATCCTCTTTAGCTGCTGGGCGAGTTCCATGACCTTCCAGACCTTCACATACCTTTCTTCATCCTTCTTTCATGGCGAATTTTCCAGACTTGCACAGATTTCTCACAAACTTCACCATTTTTGAGTTGATTTTTATGATTTCATCTTCGAATCTGATTGATCTTGACTGGTTTTTGACTGGTTTTTCTAGATTTTCGAACGTTTTCAGTCTGATTTTCATGCTTTTTACTTGTTTTTTCCAGATTTTTCGAAAAATTTTCAAAATTTTCAATTCGATTTTCCGAGAGTTCTATTGAGTTTTTCGAACTTCTGAGTGCGTTTTCAGAACTCAGGACCCTTCCAAAAATAGAAACTTTCCAAAAATAGAAACTTTCTAAAAATAGAAAAAGCAACCCTAAAAAATAGGGAACCTTGTTTGGTCCAAAAATGCCAAAAATGAAAAATCGAAAAAGCAACTTCTCCTAAAAAATAGGAAGTGTCAGAATTGGCCGAATTTACAGTTGATCTTCGTCTCTTGGGCCTTCTGAGCGCTTCCATGACATCTACGCATTGATTCAAGCATGAATTACTGACTCGGCTCGGGTGACTCTCGGCAAACTGACCTGAAACTCTTGGCAAAGTGATCTCATGTAACCATTGCAAGGAGACAGAACCCTAAAAACTAGCAGGCAACTGGGGGTCCCCATCAGCGATGGGGCGATGTGTGAAAAGGTCACAACATCTGGCGACTCCACGTGGGGAATGTTCCTGGACATTCCGAAGATAATATCCACTTCAAATCCGGAATCTTGAATTAATTCTATCTAACTTATCCCTTGACCAAGAAGAGTACTCAAAAGGGAAGAGAACTCCTAAATTATATCAAGACATCTTATCCTTCAGTTATAAGTGTGTGCACATGGGTTTATTCCTGTCTCTTAAGACCAATACGACTCTTTGGTTCCGTGATGGTTTTCCAGTGTATTTCTGGTCTTAGCTCCAAAAGCATCCTTGGATAGAGCCTCGCTGCCAGCGAGCGTCCATAGCCCCGGCGAGGTTATCTGCTATAATCTCACGGAGATTGCTCTACTTCCGGCGATTTATTTCTTTTGTTTTGATTTCTTTGGTACACCTGTAGAGATTTCCGCACACCCAAAAGCCAAGTGTTTTGATTTTTCATTCTTTCCTTTTGATTCATTTCGATATTCTTTTCTTTTCATATATTTCCACACTTTGGCCCGTAAGCAATGAAGCTCACCTGGGTTTGAGCATTATAGTGGCGCTGAAGCAAGACTTCTGATTACCTTCTAGCCAACAACTTCACCTAGGAGACCATAATGACTCAGAGAACTCTTTTAAGTGTGTAAAATGTAATAACTGCAAGATTCGGTACCAAGACACAATAGATGACTTCCTTCCCAGTCAAGTACTAACCTCAACCTTAAGATACTTTAAAGACAATTAATCTAGGATTCATAGATCTTCCATAAATGTTTACCCGAGGAATACTCACAACCTTCCTTAGCAAGGTCAAACCAAAATGTGTGCGTGTAAGCAACATCACCCTTCTCGCGGAATGGGACACCCTCCTTATTGAAAGCAACACAAAGCAAAGCGAAACGAAAGCAAACGGGAAGCAAACAACTAATCTAAGAAAACAAAGACAACTACTCTAAGGAAAGCGAGGAAAAACAACTAATCTAGCGGAAGCAAAAACAAAACCCGAAAGCAACTATTCTAACTATACACAAACAAGCTCCATCAAGGAACTTAAGGTAGGAAATAATGTTTCAGAAATTGCCCGTTAACGGGCAGTGGGATGTCTTCCCCAGTCAAGGTCTTCAACTTAAATGCATTTTCTCCCAATATCTGAGCAATCTGGTATGGTCCTTTCCACAAGTTGTCGAACTTATCGTGATCTCCTCTTCGTTCATGGGCTTTATCCCAATATAGGACCAGGTCAGATATTCTGAAAGACTTCGTTGTAGCACGTTTGTCAAACCATCGTTTGACAATTCCTTGATGTTTGGCAAAGTTTTCGAGAGCTTTATCTCTCTGTTCTTCCAGTAGTAACAATTGTGATAGACGAATCTGCACTCTATCATCCGGATCTAAATATTCGTGCATGAACCTGAGTGTCGGAATCCTTAGCTGGATGGGAAAGACGGGGTCTTGCCCATAAACTAGGTGATATGGAGAGGTTCCCAATGATCTTTTGGCTCTTGTCCTGTCTGCCCATAAAGCAAACCTGAGTTGGGAATGCCAATCTCTTGGATTCTGATCTAACAATCTCTTGATGACGTTGAGTAGATTCTTGTTCGTGGACTCTGCCAGTCCATTACCCTGGGGGTAATAATTTGAAGAAAACTTTAATGCAATCCCATAATCAAAGGCCCAATTTGAAAATTTCAATGAGGTGAATGCGGATCCATTGTCACAAACAAAGGCCTTAGGGCAACTGAATCTGGTGATGATATGTTCTTCTAGAAACTTGATAACTGCATCTGTGGTACAATTCTTTAGTGCCTGCGCCTCAGACCATCTAGTACAATAATCTGTTGCTGTCAAAATATAGCGATGTTGTGCTGAAGAGGGTGGGTTTATCATGCCGATAAAATCGAGTCCCCACATTGCAAATGGTTTCACTTCCGTGATTGGCTGTAATGGCATAGCAGGATTCTTTTCTCGAGTCGCAGTAATTTGGCAGGTATGACAGGTTTTAACATGCTCATATGCGTCTTTGAACACAGAGGGCCAATAGTACCCTGCTCTTAAGATCTGGTAAGCTGTTGCCTGACTTCCTCCATGTCCTGTCCCGAACTTAGAGTGGAAGTGCTCCATAATCCTCTTGGCTTCATCGTTTCCCACACATCTCAAGTAGATCCCTTCATGATTCTTTCTATGGAGAATTGAGCCCTGGAGCATATAACGTTGGCATTTGAGCCTGAAAGCTCGCTTTTGTGCGGGATTCATTTGTGCAGGATATTTGTGGTTTGTCAAGTATGCGATAATATCATAGTACCACTCCTCTAGAGGAGTGTCAGTTAATACATATGTTTGCTGCACTAGGCCAGGCCCTTCAATGGCCATCGTTTGAGCTAGAGCTTGTCCGCGGACCAGCTTCATTGGTTGTAACTCAATATCGTATTCTTGGATAGTGGCGACCCACTTTCCTCTTCTTTCTCCTAGCTCATTCTGCATTAAAAGTGCTTTAACAGCCGCATCAGGAATGATGGCGAAGACCTTACTCCTCAAAATATAATGCCTGAATTTTTTGATGGCCTTTACCAGCGCATAGGCCTGCTTCTCAACACTCGGATATCTTAATTCGGCATCTTTGAGCGGTGAGCTCATGAAAGCTATAGGATGTTCATCCCTCTCTTCTGTCCTCTGAGTTAACATCGCCGCACAGGAATGTTCTGATGCAAAGGAGTATAAATAGAAAGGCCTCGTATAATCTGGGCTAACCAAGACAGGAGCATCAGCAATAGCCTGCTTGATCTCTTCAAATGCCTTCTTTGTCGGTGTGGTCCACTCCATCTTTGCATCCTTTTTTAACATTTCATTCAAAGGTTTTACTATCTCAGCAAAACCGGTGATAAATTTTCTGACAAAGTTGATCTTTCCGAAGAAAGACCTCAATTCTTTTTGGCTAGTAGGCACATGAATCCGTGATATTGCCTCTACGCGTTCAGGATCAATCAGTATCCCTTTCTCAGTGATCAAGTGACCTAACAATTTGCCTTCGGTGACCCCGAAGATGCATTTCTTTGGATTTAAGGAAATCCCATACCTTTGGCACCTCTGAAATACCTTCCTTAGGTCTTCCACATGGTCCTCTCTCTTCTTTGAGAACACTGTCAGATCATCCATGTAGATGATTATACATTTTCCAATCAAATCCCGGAAGGCGATGTCCATGGCCCTCTGAAATGTGGCCCCTGCGTTGATTAGCCCGAAGGGCATTCTTTTGTAGGCGAAGGTTCCCCATTTCGTGGTGAACGCTGTTTTCAATCTGTCCTCATACTCCACCAGGACCTGGTTATACCCCGAATATCCGTCCAAGAAGGACATCATTCGCGAGCCATTAACAATTTGTAGCACTTCGTCAAGCGATGGCAGAGGGTAATTATCCTTTTCAGAAGCTCTATTCAAATTCCGGAAATCCACGCATAGCCTGATTTCTCCGTTTTTCTTCCGCACTGGGACGAGATTGGCGACCCACGTTGAGTGGCGCACTGGGAAAATGATTCCTGCTGTCAATAATTTCTTGACTTCTTGATGGATTAGTGGTTCCAGTAATGGATTAACTGGTCTCTGACGCTGCCTAAAAGGCTTACTTCCTGGCTTGAGCGGAATTGTATGCGTGATAATAGAAGTATCATAGGTCTTCAAGTCTTCGTAACTCCATGCTATGACGTCGGGGAACTGTTTCAAGCTGTGAATAATTCCCATCTTTTCTTCAGGCGTGCAAGTCTTCCCTATGCATACATTTTTAGCTTCGCGCTCTGCCCCTAGGTTTACTTTCTCATACTGGTCACCTTCAATCCTTTGACTTTTCATCTGATCAATTTGATCCTGATCAAATATTCTCTCTAATTGTATCATCCCCCTTGGAATGATATTCGTCTTTAGGTTCAGGATGCCATCCTCATCAAATTCGGCTTCCTTCTGAGTTTCTTCTTCTTCAATGACTTGGGCTGCAAAAACATCGGAATTTGTTAAAAATTCACGAATGTGGTCATCATCCTCAAAAACCTGGAAGTTTGTAATATTATCTGGAATGGATGGTAGGGATGACAGCTCCACCGTGAACTGACTTATGCCATCCATGGCTAGCGGCTCCAGCGAACTGGCTGCTTGTGCCAAGGAATTTGCCACTTGATTATTCGTTCGGCTCATGGACTGAATATTGAAAGCATCAAAGCTCTCGACTATATCCCACACTCTGTTGCGATAGCAAGTCAGTCTTTTATTGTGGCAAACATATTGCTTCTTTATTTGCTTCACGACTATTTCTGAGTCTCCAAGAGCATATAGTACTCTTGCTCCTTTTCTAAGTGCCAGGAGTAACCCATGAATCAAGGATTCATATTCTGCTACGTTGTTCGTGCATGGGAACTCCAATCTATGAGCAGCAAGATATACCTCTCCTTTCGGACTGATCAACTCGAAACCGGCTCCAGCTCCTTTCTTTGATCGGGATCCATCAAACTTTAAGATCCAGACTCGTTCTTGCTGTGAAGACGGTGGAGTTTGTAGGTCTTCATTTTCTTCTTGATATTCTTGCTCGGATTCCATTTCCTGTATCCTTACTGAAGAAAAGCCATCGATATGATTGACTTCTATATGATCAGGAAAACCTAATGTCTGTGGGATACTTCTTTGTACTTCTCTTATGGCCGTATGGCACATCTTGCAAACAAATTCTGAATGGGCCGTGTTATGCACTCGGCACCAATTTGGCAACAACAAATCTTGAATCTGAACATCTTCTTGTAATTCCATCTTCATTTGGACACTCTTCCAAACAAAATTTCTAAAGCTTTCAAACATTCTTGTATCATTGTCTTGGGAGCTCTCCCCCCTCTCAATCAACACATTTGTGGAATCAGATAGTTGGTCATTTCCCTGGATTGATTCATGTAGCATGAGAACTTCATTTGTTTTAGGCCTATAAGTGCCTAAGTCTGTCTCTAAAAATAAGATCTCATTATGCTCCCCGTACTCAGTAATCATTAACCTGAGTCTTGGGGTGCTATCAATCCGTATCTGGTTTGGGACTCCTTTCCACGGTAACCACATATGGGAAAAGTCTGTGGCAATATACCCGTTCAATCTTCTCGCCCAGTCTCTGCTCAAGAGCATGCCATATCCGTCAGGGATATCTACCACTGAAATATCTATGCAACTCTGTATCCTTGGGTCTGCAGCTAACTGCATGTAGATATTGTTTAATTCTCCCATAACTGGGACTTCTGTTTTATCTAACTGTGTGACCTTCTTGTTGGTTCTTGCAGGTACAAGTCCCAACCTGTGGCAGATTGCAAGTGGCATCACGTTGCTTGAAGCACCGGAATCCACTAGGCAATTGTGTAGCATTTTACCAAATATCCTGACTGACAGTAGGAATGGGGCAGGTTCGTCTTTTCCCTGGTAGAAGACTACCGGATGTTTGTCCTGTTTATTGGTATCTTGGTTCTTGTCTTTCTGATTCCTAGGAACAATGTCTTGTCTTGGCGGGGTGTGCGGTTGCTCGTTTGCCAAGACTTCTTCTTGAAAAATATCTGTGTCCATAAGGACTTCCTCTGGTGACATGTCCTTTTGACTAGAACTCCCAGACGATGCCTGGGTCATCTCTACAACACTGGAAGGCTGTTGCGGAGCATTAGACATATTGCCCGTCACTTCTGATTCGGCAATGTTAGTGTTGGCTGGAGCATTGGGCACTCCTCGGTTTGGTACATTCTGCGGAACATTTCTTGGGACAACAGCTTCGGTCAAGCTGCCCAAAAGTGTTTCCCGAACCTCAGGAACTCTCATTAGCTCAATTAAAGGCAAGTTGACCTTCATTCGCTTGAATTCCTCCAGCACGTACGAACTCAACCTCTTTAGTTCTTCCCGGGGACGGTCTCCTGTCTGAATTCGAGCTTGTACTGCTGGAAGGTTCACTTGTCTTGTTTGTTCCGTTTGGGGAACAGTAGCTTGCCTGGTCTGTTCTGTTCGTGGAGCGATGGCTTGTCTTGCTCCACTTGTCTGAGCATTTTGTTGATGGTATTCCGGCGAATCTCTGGGAAGAGACGGCACGTTGGTAGCGTTCGGATTCGGCGGGGTCTGGAAATTGTTGGGTGGCACGGATGAAGTCAAAGGCTCATTCTGACGATGATTCCTCTGGTACATCCTCAATGGATTTCCAGCCGCCTGTTGAAGTACTTCTCTGGTTCCTTCTACCAGAACACTGTTGTATAATGGAGGGAAATTGTAACCATTTGCCGTGGATGGCTGATTATATGGGTCTTGAATTTCTGGACCGTTTTGGTATCTTGGCGCCTCCACTGGGCCGTTAGCAGATGCAGGAGGAAACCTCTGATCTTGTTGGTATCGTGGGTATTCCTGGGAAGGAAATCGAACATTTTCAATCACAAGGGCTTGATCATACTTTGGTGCAGGAACTAACTCGTATCCGGTTACTGGAGGATCTTCCGCCTCCGAGTTCCTTCTTTCACTTCTAAAAATATCAGCGGCTACCTGGAACTCCCGACAATGTAACTCAGAATGTTGGTCGGTGTTATGGAGCCTGCACCATCCTGATAGTGCTGCCTCAGCTAAGAATACCTTGTTCGTGGGACGATTGTCAGCTGGCGGATTATCCAAGGGTGATGGTACAGTACCATTGTTTGGTCCAGTATTCCAGGTCTTCTTTTGGAAGCCTGGATTATTATTTCGGGGACCTTGATAATTCCCTTGATAATTCTGATTATCCCTTTGATACCCGGAATGACCTTGACTTTGATAATTTCCCTGCGGTGCCTGGTAACTTCTCTGAAAACTCTGAATTTGGCTGTTTTGTCCCTTCAAATAGGTGACTTCAGTGGACAGCCTTTTGACTTGTTCAATCAAGTCTTTCATTTCATCTTTTTCTTCTTGACTCCGCGTCGAAGTTGACGCGTTCTGGAGATATACGGGCTGAGCTGGTGGTACTTGGGACACAGGAGCCCCAGGATGGATGACCATTTGGTTGCCCATTGAAGGAACTGGGTTCAACATAGGCGTCTGATGAGCCAGCGCCCGATTAATATCTTGGATTTGATTTTGGGATGCTGCGTTTCCCAAGTAATTGAGCGGACCAGGAGCCATACCCACTCCTAAACCCGTGCTAGCTGTTATTGCCGCAGCATATGCTCCCTTTAGATCCACTGGGAGTGGATTGGTGGACTTCACAAACATGGCCGTAAGACGATCCAAAGCTTCATAATAAATGGGCAATGCCGCTGCATTATCTAACAAGTAAGGATCTCTTAGCCTGGTGTAGGCTTTGTGGAATCTATTGTTAAATGTACTGATAGGCTCATGTTCTTGTCTCTTGATTTCCACAAATTGCCTATATAAATCAGATGGAGCAATAGGTGGCCTGAACTTCTCTAGGAAAGCAGTCTTCATCTGTTGCCAAGTGCGGATAGAGTTGGCGGGCAAGTGGATATACCAATATGAAGCCTCCTCATCGAATGTGTAGGGGAACAGCCTACAGGCAACATCTTCTTCTCGGATATCTCTATTTTGGAGAAGATCCTCGAAAAGCCTGATATGTTCGTCTGCGGTGTGGTTCAGGTCACCACTATGGAACTTGGAACAAAAATGTTCCGGATTCTTTGGTAAATCATGGTAGACAGCAAACGTCATGGGCGACGCATCAGCTGGACGCCACGCCATTGGAGCGTTTGGTTGGTTTGGTTGAGCTGGTTGCATTGGTGGAACGGGTTGCACGGGCTGTGTAGCCACTGGAATTGGTTGACCGTCCGGAAAGAGGTCGAAAGGAACTCTCTCACTTGGTGCTTCTTCACTGGGCCCAACTGCGCTAATGATGCCTCCTGCGATGCTTCAGACTTCTTCTGCCTATTCCTGTAAGGTGACAGCTCTATAAATTCTTTAAAAGAATTTGGAGTAGATCTGGTAATCCTTCGTAGTCTATCTGCTGAGAAAGAGCCGATTCGATCCAGCGTGCTCTTCAATCTTGTTGAGGTGGTGCAGGAGCTTGTGGTGCAGGGGCTGCTTGATTTGCTTGTTGGTTCGCTTGTTGGTTGGCGTTGTCGGATGTGCTCTCGTTCAAGGGCTTCAAATCTTTCAATAAAGATGTCTCTTTGAACGTTGAATTCAATTCGTCGTGCTCTTTCTTCTTCTCCCTCGAGAATAAAACGCATGCGAAACCAATCAGGAGCACTTCTTCTCACTTGCCACGCGAGGCTGAATAATTCGGTGATGATGTCTTCCTGTTCGTCGTGAAAACCCAGGTTAGGCTGTAACACTGGCTGAGGATCTTGATCAGGTTCAGGAACGTTGGCTGGGAGCCCCATTCTTCATCCTACTGTCAACACTTGAGGATGAACCTGTAGCAAATGATCGTTCAATCTCTTCAAACTTTTCTTTTAGGCGATCTATTTTCTGCCTTATCAGATCTTTCTTGATTGCTTCTTCGAATCTCTTTCCTTTTTCCTCTTCTCTAGCTAGGACTTGGCTTGTCTGTCTGAATTGAGCACGATCGGCCTGTGTCTTCCAAGCTAGTGTATATAACTGATCAATAATATCCGTTGGAGGTTGATCCGGTTGTTCAACAGGTACATGAAAAGGAAACTCATGCGGTAGTACCATTCTGCATCATGCCTACTGCCTGAACTTGTGACAATCACGAAGATAAAGTCCCCCTTGAGCAATTTCTGTGTCGGCCCTCCTTCTAGCGCCAATTCAATGTTGATGCCTAGGAGGAGAGGCGAGCATATACACAAGTGGTGTAGCAAAGATTTATTTTCATTCAGCCCTCCTTCTAGCGCCAATTCAATGTTGATGTGTGTTTTATCATACACCAAACATTCAGAATAAAAATGTCCAAAGACACTCTATCCTCTCTTGAAAAACCACCGCATAGGCGATTCCAAGGTTTCTTTAGTCGGGTCTCGACGTGTGGATAAGCTCAATGGTCGTTGTGATTTGCTGGTAATGAACAAGGGGACTTACGTAGAAAGTCTGCACAAGCTAGGGACTTAGGAAATTTATCTTTGTAGGTTCTCAATTAGGACTTTCAATTGTGGATCTCAAAAAAAATGGCAAAAAGAATAGGGTTCAGAGAATCTAGTCTAAGCCTAAGAAATCAAGAGACAGTAAGGACTTGGTGAAGCGAAATAAACCACATTTTGTTTCGCCTCCTGTTGGACAACATACGCAAAATGGGTGCGATCTTCAAAGGGGTTGTGAGAATGATATTCAAACCTTGGGTAAGGTTGAAGGTAGGCTTCCACACTTAGGAGCTCAGGCTAACTTTACGCATCGGATGAAAATCATCCATCCGAAGAAAGTATGGGCTACACTTCACCAATGAGTCGATACGATCAATCTTTCATTCAATTAACAACTTTCAAAGCAAATTCTATCTAAGCTAACTTTAATTCTAATCTATGGTGGAAGATAATATGCAACCTCGCTTACCATTCAACAATAAGAAGTGATTCAAGGCAAATCATGCTCAAGAGCTTTTATCATTCAAAATAGTCTCAATGCGACAATATACATAATCTGTCTCCACACAAAATGAAAATGAGAGAGCACTAGTTTATATAGAGCTCCAAAAATGAAATGAAGGGTCGAGATTTAAAACAAGATCAACGGCCGAGATTATTACAACCAAACCCTAATTAGGGTTTCCCAAAATAACAAGAGTTAACCATCAGAAAGCTATCAGAAAAGTGGCAGTTCCAGCTATAATCTAGGAGATGCGTCCTTATCCATTCGAGTGGCATTGTGTTTGGCGAATCTGGACACTACGGCAATGACTTCGTCCATCGTGACAGGAGGTAACATGCTGATCCGGAATTCTAGTCCGTCCAACTTCTCGGCGCACCTGGCAAAGGTACCTTCCCAATCTGTCTCCTGCTTCTCAAAATCTTTCCGAATGGATGAGAGTCTTGCCACTCTCGCAAAGTCCTGCTTCGAAAATGGTCCAGCGGTCGGGAAGAAAGTTTCTTGAACTTTTTGCTTCAGTCTCTCTAACTGCATGTCGTTCTCCCGGATGACTTCATGGTCGAACACTTCTGTAGTTATCATGCACATCTTCTCCTGGATTTTCCTGACCTGTTCTTCAGTTCCAAGCCCATCGATCCTCGCCTTCTCCAATACTTCTTCTCTTATTGTCACTGCCCAAAACCAGTGATGAAAATCATATGCTGCTCCTGCAGCGATCACCATTTTATCAACTAACTCCTCCCTCGGAGTGCTCTTCAAAATCCTAAGGCTCGGAATAAGCCTTTCTTGCATATCTGGGATACCATCCCATGTCTCTGCCATATCCATCAACCTAGAAAGAAACGAAGAGGTTCGTCCATAAGCCAGCGCCAACCTCTCCATGAACAAGGCAGCTTCCATGCCTTCACCTGCCATCCAGTCTTGCGCTTCCCTGGCTGTCACCATTCCATGCTCAACTTCCTGAGTCATCTCCTGTGATGAATTGAGGAGAGGAGGAACAGTTGCATTGCCTTGATCTAGCGGCTGGGTCAAATGCTGGATATATTCTTTGAGACGTTTGACCTCATTCTTATATTCCTTCTTCTTGGTCACTTCCTTTTCCAGTCTCGCTTTAATGGTCGAGACGGAATTATCTAACTCTTCTACTTCCTGACCTTTTGATGTCGGACCAAGGTCAACAGTGGTGATAGCATACTCCTGCGGAGTGATTTCGTCCATTGGTTTGTCCACTGTAGGTACTGCAATGTGCACGGAACGGTGGCCTGTCTCATTCCTCTGGATGGTGGAAAACTTTTTGGCGGGCTTCTTGGTGGCAACTTGTTCTAATCTTGCCAAGAAATCGGCAGTATCGTCCTCTTCTCCCTGTTGAGCCTCAGCAGGCACCTGAACTTTCATTCTTTCTAATAGCCAGTCTGGAATGGTTGACTGTTCAATGCCATCCTCCACTTGGACCTCGTCTTCGTTTGGAACATCCATGACTCCTCTGAGGGCGGAAATCATTCCTTCCTCTAAGTCATTATCCCGGACATCCATGTCATTGTCTGAACCTAAAATCTCTGTGCCGGCTGGTGATGCAGGCTCTTCATCATCTAATTGGATAGGTTCATTGTTCACTTCCTGAGCTGCAAGAGGTTCGAGCATCTCAACCAAGGAGTCGTCTATATTAGCCACCAAATGGTCAACATTCCTGGACGCCGCTGACCGAGAAGGTCCTCCTTTATGCTTCTTGGAAACAGGTTCTGCACTTGGCACCATTTCTTTTCTTTTCTCTCCGATACCGGCCATGTCTTGATGGGATGCCCCAGCATTAGAAGAGTATGACTCTGATTCGCTCAACAGGTCATAGGTGAGCGTGATTCCCTTCTGCCTCAATTCCTGGGCATGACAATCAACCCACCACTGGGAATACTTAGTTACTGGCCTCATTAGGGTGGCTAGGTCTGCGTGCTCAGGCTCTGACCATTTCACCGGAGGGAGAGGTCTGCTTTCCTCAAAGCGTGGCTGGACATGATTTCCATCATCTTGAAGCTGATCAGGCACTCGGCAGACCTCGATTGTTCTCATAAAATCCAAGGACATTCTGGACCACATCTTCCGCCTGACCTCATACTCATCGGCTGTATTTGCCCAGAAATCCTCCAATTCCTGTCTGTGCTTGTACTTCCTTCCTTCCACTGTCCGAATGTTGTGATGTGGGTCATAGTTGACCCTGGACTTGTATGCCGTGAAAGGGTACCATTGGATCTCTAATCTAGCACTTTCAGCCGCTTGTGCTGATGGACAGTACTCTAGCATGTTCCCGATGAAGAATGGGAATGTGACAGACGCCTTCTTGGTCGGCCTCTGAATACTCTGATACTCTTCTAACTGTCTCAAAACCTCAAGCAATATCATCCGATCAGTCGGATAGATAGGCAATTTATAGGGATTTCCAGTAAATCCCTGGATCCTGATATATGTAAATTTAGGGAACTGGATGAACCAAGACCCATATTTGCTGATAAGACTTTTCGCTTCATGGCTCAGCCTTTGGTGCACTCCTCCTTGAAGCT
>VDFB02263734.1:0-78076 GCA_007258455.2 Sequoia sempervirens
TGGACATCCCTTCTTTCATATGACGGACTTTGGGACCCTTTTGGATGTGCATTCTTGAAGATGGCGGACTTCATGAGCCTTTAGGATATCCCCCTTAACTGCTGGCGGACTTCAAAGCTGTTTGGCACAAGTGTGGCGGACTTTAGAGACCTTTTGGACATCCCTCTTGCACATGGCGGACTTCATCAACCTTTTGGACATGCAGGGCGGACTTTGGAGGATGCAAGGATATACCTTCAAGATGCATGGCGGACTTTCTAAGATGCAAGGATGGCAGGGGCGGACTTTGAAGGGGTCAAGGATGTGCCTCCAAGATGCAGGGATATGATTCCCAAGTGCTGGGCGGACTTCAAGACTTTGTTGGACATCCTCCTTAGCTGCTGGGCGAGGTCCATGACCTTCCAGACCTTCACATACCTTTCTTCATCCTTCTTTCATGGCGAATTTTCCAGACTTGCACAGATTTCTCACAAACTTCACCATTTTGAGTTGATTTTTATGATTTCATCTTCGAATCTGATTGATCTTGACTGGTTTTTTTTACTGGTTTTTCCAGATTTTTGAACGTTTTCAGTCTGATTTTCATGCTTTTTACTTGTTTTTCCAGATTTTTCAAAAATTTTCAATTTTTTCAATTCGATTTTCTGAGAGTTCTATTGAGTTTTTCGAACTTCTGAGTGCGTTTTCAGAACTCGGGACCCTTCTAAAAATAGAAACTTTCCAAAAATAGAAACTTTCCAAAAATAGAAACTTTCTAAAAATAGAAAAAGCAACCCTAAAAAATAGGGAACCTTGTTTGGTCCAAAAATGCCAAAAATGAAAAATCGAAAAAGCAACTTCTCCTAAAAAATAGGAAGTGTCAGAATTGGCCGAATTTACAGTTGATCTTCGTCTCTTGGGCCTTCTGAGCGCTTCCATGACATCTACGCATTGATTCAAGCATGAATTACTGACTCGGCTCGGGTGACTCTCGGCAAACTGACCTGAAACTCTTGGCAAAGTGATCTCATGTAACCATTGCAAGGAGACAAAACCCTAAAAACTAGCAAGCAACTGGGGGTCCCCATCAGCGATGGGGCGATGTGTGAAAAGGTCACAACATCTGGCGACTCCACGTGGGGGATGTTCCTGGACATTCCAAAGATAATATCCACTTCAAATCCGGAATCTTGAATTAATTCTATCTAACTTATCCCTTGACCAAGAAGAGTACTCAAAAGGGAAGAGAACTCCTAAATTATATCAAGACATCTTATCCTTCAGTTATAAGTGTGTGCACATGGGTTTATTCCTGTCTCTTAAGACCAAGACGACTCTTTGGTTCCGTGATGGCTTTCCAGTGCATTTCTGGTCTTAGCTCCAAAAGCATCCTTGGATAGAGCCTCGCTGCCAGCGAGCGTCCATAGCCCCGGCGAGGTTATCTGCTATAATCTCACGGAGATTGCTCTACTTCCGGCGATTTATTTCTTTTGTTTTGATTTCTTTGGTACACCTGTAGAGATTTCCGCACACCCAAAAGCCAAGTGTTTTGATTTTTCATTCTTTCTTTTTGATTCATTTTGATATTCTTTTCTTTTCATATATTTCCCCACTTTGGCCTGTAAGCAATGAAGCTCACCTGGGTTTGAGCATTATAGTGGCGCTGAAGCAAGACTTCTGATTACCTTCTAGCCAACAACTTCACCTAGGAGACCATAATGACTCAGAGAACTCTTTTAAGTGTGTGAAATGTAATAACTGTAAGATCCGGTACCAAGACACAATAGATGACTTTCTTCCCAGTCAAGTACTACCCTCGACCTTAGGACACTTCAGAGACAATTAATCTAGGATTCGTAGATCTTCCATAAATGTTTACCCGAGGAATACTCACAACCTTCCTTAGCAAGGTCAAACCAAAATGTGTGCGTGTAAGCAACATCACCCTTCTCGCGGAATGGGACACCCTCCTTATTGAAAGCAACACAAAGCAAAGCGAAACGAAGGCAAACGGGAAGCAAACAACTAATCTAAGAAAACAAAGACAACTACTCTAAGGAAAGCGAGGAAAAACAACTAATCTAACGGAAGCAAAAACAAAACCCGAAAGCAACTATTCTAACTATACACAAACAAGCTCCATCAAGGAACTTAAGGTAGGAAATAATGTTTCAGAAATTGCCCGTTAACGGGCAGTGGGATGTCTTCCCCAGTCAAGGTCTTCAACTTAAATGCATTTTCTCCCAATATCTGAGCAATCTGGTATGGTCCTTTCCACAAGTTGTCGAACTTATCGTGATCTCCTCTTCGTTCATGGGCTTTATCCCAATATAGGACCAGGTCAGATATTCTGAAAGACTTCGTTGTAGCACGTTTGTCAAACCATCGTTTGACAATTCCTTGATGTTTGGCAAAGTTTTCGAGAGCTTTATCTCTCTGTTCTTCCAGTAGTAACAATTGTGATAGACGAATCTGCACTCTATCATCCGGATCTAAATATTCGTGCATGAACCTGAGTGTCGGAATCCTTAGTTGGATGGGAAAGACGGGGTCTTGCCCATAAACTAGGTGATATGGAGAGGTTCCCAATGATCTTTTGGCTCTTGTCCTGTCTGCCCATAAAGCAAACCTGAGTTGGGAATGCCAATCTCTTGGATTCTGATCTAACAATCTCTTGATGACGTTGAGTAGATTCTTGTTCGTGGACTCTGCCAGTCCATTACCCTGGGGGTAGTAATTTGAAGAAAACTTTAATGCAATCCCATAATCAAAGGCCCAATTTGAAAATTTCAATGAGGTGAATGCGGATCCATTGTCACAAACGAAGGCCTTAGGGCAACTGAATCTGGTGATGATATGTTCTTCTAGAAACTTGATAACTGCATCTGTGGTACAATTCTTCAGTGCCTGCGCCTCAGACCATCTAGTACAATAATCTGTTGCTGTCAAAATATAGCGATGTTGTGCTGAAGAGGGTGGGTTTATCATGCCGATAAAATCGAGTCCCCACATTGCAAATGGTTTCACTTCCGTGATTGGCTGTAATGGCATAGCAGGATTCTTTTCTCGAGTCGCAGTAATTTGGCAGGTATGACAGGTTTTAACATGCTCATATGCGTCTTTGAACACAGAGGGCCAATAGTACCCTGCTCTTAAGATCTGGTAAGCTGTTGCCTGACTTCCTCCATGTCCTGTCCCGAACTTAGAGTGGAAGTGTTCCATAATCCTCTTGGCTTCATCGTTTCCCACACATCTCAAGTAGATCCCTTCATGATTCTTTCTATGGAGAATTGAGCCCTGGAGCATATAACGTTGGCATTTGAGCCTGAAAGCTCGCTTTTGTGCGGGATTCATTTGTGCAGGATATTTGTGGTTTGTCAAGTATGCGATAATATCATAGTACCACTCCTCTAGAGGAGTGTCAGTTAATACATATGTTTGCTGCACTAGGCCAGGCCCTTCAATGGCCATCGTTTGAGCTAGAGCTTGTCCGCGGACCAGCTTCATTGGTTGTAACTCAATATCGTATTCTTGGATAGTGGCGACCCACTTTCCTCTTCTTTCTCCTAGCTCATTCTGCATTAAAAGTGCTTTAACAGCCGCATCAGGAATGATGGCGAAGACCTTACTCCTCAAAATATAATGCCTGAATTTTTTGATGGCCTTTACCAGCGCATAGGCCTGCTTCTCAACACTCGGATATCTTAATTCGGCATCTTTGAGCGGTGAGCTCATGAAAGCTATAGGATGTTCATCCCTCTCTTCTGTCCTCTGAGTTAACATCGCCGCACAGGAATGTTCTGATGCAAAGGAGTATAAATAGAAAGGCCTCGTATAATCTGGGCTAACCAAGACAGGAGCATCGGCAATAGCCTGCTTGATCTCTTCAAATGCCTTCTTTGTCGGTGTGGTCCACTCCATCTTTGCATCCTTTTTTAACATTTCATTCAAAGGTTTTACTATCTCAGCAAAACCGGTGATAAATTTTCTGACAAAGTTGATCTTTCCGAAGAAAGACCTCAATTCTTTTTGGCTAGTAGGCACATGAATCCGTGATATTGCCTCTACGCGTTCAGGATCAATCAATATCCCTTTCTCAGTGATCAAGTGACCTAACAATTTGCCTTCGGTGACCCCGAAGATGCATTTCTTTGGATTTAAGGAAATCCCATACCTTTGGCACCTCTGAAATACCTTCCTTAGGTCTTCCACATGGTCCTCTCTCTTCTTTGAGAACACTGTCAGATCATCCATGTAGATGATTATACATTTTCCAATCAAATCCCGGAAGGCAATGTCCATGGCCCTCTGAAATGTGGCCCCTGCGTTGATTAGCCCGAAGGGCATTCTTTTGTAGGCGAAGGTTCCCCATTTCGTGGTGAACGCTGTTTTCAATCTGTCCTCATACTCCACCAGGACCTGGTTATACCCCGAATATCCGTCCAAGAAGGACATCATTCGCGAGCCATTAACAATTTGTAGCACTTCGTCAAGCGATGGCAGAGGGTAATTATCCTTTTCAGAAGCTCTATTCAAATTCCGGAAATCCACGCATAGCCTGATTTCTCCGTTTTTCTTCCGCACTGGGACGAGATTGGCGACCCACGTTGAGTGGCGCACTGGGAAAATGATTCCTGCTGTCAATAATTTCTTGACTTCTTGATGGATTAGTGGTTCCAGTAATGGATTAACTGGTCTCTGACGCTGCCTAAAAGGCTTACTTCCTGGCTTGAGCGGAATTGTATGCGTGATAATAGAAGTATCATAGGTCTTCAAGTCTTCGTAACTCCATGCTATGACGTCGGGGAACTGTTTCAGGCTGTGAATAATTCCCATCTTTTCTTCAGGCGTGCAAGTCTTCCCTATGCATACATTTTTAGCTTCGCGCTCTGCCCCTAGGTTTACTTTCTCATACTGGTCACCTTCAATCCTTTGACTTTTCATCTGATCAATTTGATCCTGATCAAATATTCTCTCTAATTGTATCATCCCCCTTGGAATGATATTCGTCTTTAGGTTCAGGATGCCGTCCTCATCAAATTCGGCTTCCTTCTGAGTTTCTTCTTCTTCAATGACTTGGGCTGCAAAAACATCGGAATTTGTTAAAAATTCACGAATGTGGTCATCATCCTCAAAAACCTGGAAGTTTGTAATATTATCTGGAATGGATGGTAGGGATGACAGCTCCACCGTGAACTGACTTATGCCATCCATGGCTAGCGGCTCCAGCGAACTGGCTGCTTGTGCCAAGGAATTTGCCACTTGATTATTCGTTCGGCTCATGGACTGAATATTGAAAGCATCAAAGCTCTCGACTATATCCCACACTCTGTTGCGGTAGCAAGTCAGTCTTTTATTGTGGCAAACATATTGCTTCTTTATTTGCTTCACGACTATTTCTGAGTCTCCAAGAGCATATAGTACTCTTGCTCCTTTTCTAAGTGCCAGGAGTAACCCATGAATCAAGGATTCATATTCTGCTACGTTGTTCGTGCATGGGAACTCCAATCTATGAGCAGCAAGATATACCTCTCCTTTCGGACTGATCAACTCGAAACCGGCTCCAGCTCCTTTCTTTGATCGGGATCCATCAAACTTTAAGATCCAGACTCGTTCTTGCTGTGAAGACGGTGGAGTTTGTAGGTCTTCATTTTCTTCTTGATATTCTTGCTCGGATTCCATTTCCTGTATCCTTACTGAAGAAAAGCCATCGATATGATTGACTTCTATATGATCAGGAAAACCTAATGTCTGTGGGATACTTCTTTGTACTTCTCTTATGGCCGTGTGGCACATCTTGCAAACAAATTCTGAATGGGCCGTGTTATGCACTCGGCACCAATTTGGCAACAACAAATCTTGAATCTGAACATCTTCTTGTAATTCCATCTTCATTTGGACACTCTTCCAAACAAAATTTCTAAAGCTTTCAAACATTCTTGTATCATTGTCTTGGGAGCTCTCCCCCCTCTCAATCAACACATTTGTGGAATCAGATAGTTGGTCATTTCCCTGGATTGATTCATGTAGCATGAGAACTTCATTTGTTTTAGGCCTATAAGTGCCTAAATCTGTCTCTAAAAATAAGATCTCATTATGCTCCCCGTACTCAGTAATCATTAACCTAAGTCTTGGGGTGCTATCAATCCGTATCTGGTTTGGGACTCCTTTCCATGGCAACCACATATGGGAAAAGTCTGTGGCAATATACCCGTTCAGCCTTCTCGCCCAGTCTCTGCTCAAGAGCATGCCATATCCGTCAGGGATATCTACCACTGAAATATCTATGCAACTCTGTATCCTTGGGTCTGCAGCTAACTGCATGTAGATATTGTTTAATTCTCCCATAACTGGGACTTCTGTTTTATCTAACTGTGTGACCTTCTTGTTGGTTCTTGCAGGTACAAGTCCCAACCTGTGGCAGATTGCAAGTGGCATCACGTTGCTTGAAGCACCGGAATCCACTAGGCAATTGTGTAGCATTTTACCAAATATCCTGACTAACAGTAGGAATGGGGCAGGTTCGTCTTTTCCCTGGTAGAAGACTACCGGATGTTTGTCCTGTTTATTGGTATCTTGGTTCTTGTCTTTCTGATTCCTAGGAACAATGTCTTGTCTTGGCGGGGTGTGCGGTTGCTCGTTTGCCAAGACTTCTTCTTGAAAAATATCTGTGTCCATAAGGACTTCCTCTGGTGACATGTCCTTAGAACTCCCAGACGATGCCTGGGTCATCTCTACAACACTGGAAGGCTGTTGCGGAGCATTAGACATATTGCCCGTCACTTCTGATTCGGCAATGTTAGTGTTGGCTGGAGCATTGGGCACTCCTCGGTTTGGTACATTCTGCGGAACATTTCTTGGGACAACAGCTTCGGTCAAGCTGCCCAAAAGTGTTTCCCGAACCTCAGGAACTCTCATTAGCTCAATTAAAGGCAAGCTGACCTTCATTCGCTTGAATTCCTCCAGCACGTACGAACTCAACCTCTTTAGTTCTTCCCGGGGACGGTCTCCTGTCTGAATTCGAGCTTGTACTGCTGGAAGGTTCACTTGTCTTGTTTGTTCCGTTTGGGGAACAGTAGCTTGCCTGGTCTGTTCTGTTCGTGGAGCGATGGCTTGTCTTGCTCCACTTGTCTGAGCATTTTGTTGATGGTATTCCGGCGAATCTCTGGGAAGAGACGGCACGTTGGTAGCGTTCGGATTCGGCGGGCTCTGGAAATTGTTGGGTGGCACGGATGAAGTCAAAGGCTCATTCTGACGATGATTCCTCTGGTACATCCTCAATGGATTTCCAGCCGCCTGTTGAAGTACTTCTCTGGTTCCTTCTACCAGAACACTGTTGTATAATGGAGGGAAATTGTAACCATTTGCCGTGGATGGCTGATTATATGGGTCTTGAATTTCTGGACCGTTTTGGTATCTTGGCGCCTCCACTGGGCCGTTAGCAGATGCAGGAGGAAACCTCTGATCTTGTTGGTATCGTGGGTATTCCTGGGAAGGAAATCGAACATTTTCAATCACAAGGGCTTGATCATACTTTGGTGCAGGAACTAACTCGTATCCGGTTACTGGAGGATCTTCCGCCTCCGAGTTCCTTCTTTCACTTCTAAAAATATCAGCGGCTACCTGGAACTCCCGACAATGTAACTCAGAATGTTGGTCGGTGTTATGGAGCCTGCACCATCCTGATAGTGCTGCCTCAGCTAAGAATACCTTGTTCGTGGGACGATTGTCAGCTGGCGGATTATCCAAGGGTGATGGTACAGTACCATTGTTTGGTCCAGTATTCCAGGTCTTCTTTTGGAAGCTTGGGTTATTATTTCGTGGACCTTGATAATTCCCTTGATAATTTTGGTTATCCCTTTGATACCCTTGACCTTGACCCTGATAATTCCCCTGGGGTGCCTGGTAACTTCTCTGAAAACTCTGAATTTGGCTGTTTTGTCCCTTCAAATAGGTGACTTCAGTGGACAGCCTTTTGACTTGTTCAATCAAGTCTTTCATTTCATCCTTTTCTTCTTGACTCCGCGTCGAAGTTGACGCGTTCTGGAGATATACGGGCTGAGCTGGTGGTACTTGGGACACAGGAGCCCCAGGATGGATGACCATTTGGTTGCCCATTGAAGGAACTGGGTTCAACATAGGCGTCTGATGAGCCAGCGCCCGATTAATATCTTGGATTTGATTTTGGGATGCTGCGTTTCCCAAGTAATTGAGCGGACCAGGAGCCATACCTACTCCTAAACCGGTGCTAGCTGTGATTGCCGCAGCATATGCTCCCTTTAGATCCACTGGGAGTGGATTGGTGGACTTCACAAACATGGCCGTAAGACGATCCAAAGCTTCATAATAAATGGGCAATGCCGCTGCATTATCTAACAAGTAAGGATCTCTTAGCCTGGTGTAGGCTTTGTGGAATCTATTGTTAAATGTACTGATAGGCTCATGTTCTTGTCTCTTGATTTCCACAAATTGCCTATATAAATCAGATGGAGCAATAGGTGGCCTGAACTTCTCTAGGAAAGCAGTCTTCATCTGTTGCCAAGTGCGGACAGAGTTGGCGGGCAAGTGGATATACCAATATGAAGCCTCCTCATCGAATGTGTAGGGGAACAGCCTACAGGCAACATCTTCTTCTCGGATATCTCTATTTTGGAGAAGATCCTCGAAAAGCCTGATATGTTCGTCTGCGGTGTGGTTCAGGTCACCACTATGGAACTTGGAACAAAAATGTTCCGGATTCTTTGGTAAATCATGGTAAACAGCAAACGTCATGGGCGACGCATCAGCTGGACGCCACGCCATTGGAGCGTTTGGTTGGTTTGGTTGAGCTGGTTGCATTGGTGGAACGGGTTGCACGGGCTGTGTAGCCACTGGAATTGGTTGACCGTCCGGAAAGAGGTCGAAAGGAACTCTCTCACTTGGTGCTTCTTCACTGGGCCCAACTGCGCTAGATGATGCCTCCTGCGATGCTTCAGACTTCTTCTGCCTATTCCTGTAAGGTGACAGCTCTATAAATTCTTTAAAAGAATTTGGAGTAGATCTGGTAATCCTTCGTAGTCTATCTGCTGAGAAAGAGCCGATTCGATCCAGCGTGCTCTTCAATCTTGTTGAGGTGGTGCAGGAGCTTGTGGTGCAGGGGCTGCTTGATTTGCTTGTTGGTTTGCTTGTCGGTTGACTTGTCGGATGTGCTCTCGTTCAAGGGCTTCAAATCTTTCAATAAAAATGTCTCTTTGAACGTTGAATTCAATTCGTCGTGCCCTTTCTTCTTCTCCCTCGAGAATAAAACGCATGCGAAACCAATCAGGAGCACTTCTTCTCACTTGCCACGCGAGGCTGAATAATTCGGTGATGATGTCTTCCTGTTCGTCGTGAAAACCCAGGTTAGGCTGTAACACTGGCTGAGGATCTTGATCAGGTTCAGGAACGTTGGCTGGGAGCCCCATTCTTCATCCTACTGTCAACACTTGAGGATGAACCTGTAGCAAATGATCGTTCAATCTCTTCAAACTTTTCTTTTAGGCGATCTATTTTCTGCCTTATCAGATCTTTCTTGATTGCTTCTTCGAATCTCTTTCCTTTTTCCTCTTCTCTAGCAAGGACTTGGCTTGTCTGTCTGAATTGAGCACGATCGGCCTGTGTCTTCCAAGCTAGTGTATATAACTGATCAATAATATCCGTTGGAGGTTGATCTGGTTGTTCAATAGGTACATGAAAAGGAAACTCATGCGGTAGTACCATTCTGCATCATGCCTACTGCCTGAACTTGTAGTGATGTATCAAAGATTTCTCTTCATACGGCCCCCTCCTTTGAGCAATTTCTGTGTCGGCCCTCCTTCTAGCGCCAATTCAATGTTGAGCGCGGGGAGGAGGGTAAAAAGTCTCCAAGATTATCCCCACAGATAGAAAATTTGATAGGACCTGAAATTGTACTAAGTTGTTCGCATCAGCCCTCCTTCTAGCGCCAATTCAATGTTGATGTGTGTTTTATCATACACCAAACATTCAGAATAAAAATATCCAAAGACACTTTATCCTCTCTTGAAAAATCACCGCGTATGCTAAGATTGCGAGAACATCATATGGCGATTCCAAGGTTTCTTTAGTCGGGTCTCGACGTGTGGATAAGCTCAATGGTCGTTGTGATAATGCTGGTAATAAGCAAGGGGACTTACGTAGAAAGTCTGCACAAGCTAGGGACTTAGGAAATTTATCTTTGTAGGTTCTCAATTAGGACTTTCAATTGTGGATCTCAAAAAAAATGGCAAAAAGAATAGGGTTCAGAGAATCTAGTCTAAGCCTAAGAAATCAAGAGACAATAAGGACTTGGTGAAGCGAAATAAACCACATTTTGTTTCGCCTCCTGTTGGACAACATACGCAAAATGGGTGCGATCTTCAAAGGGGTTGTGAGAATGATATTCAAACCTTGGATAAGGTTGAAGTTAGGCTTCCACACTTAGGAGCTCAGGCTAACTTTACGCATCGGATGAAAATCATCCACCCGAAGAAAGTATGAGCTACACTTTACCAATGAGTCTATACGATCAATCTTTCATTCAATTAACAACTTTTCAAAGCAAATTCTATCTAAGCTAACTTTAATTCTAATCTATGGTGGAAGATAATATGCAACCTCGCTTACTATTCAACAATAAGAAGTGATTCAAGGCAAATCATGCTCAAGAGCTTTTATCATTCAAAATAGTCTCAGTGCGACAATATACATAACAGGTCTCCACACAACTGAAAATGAGAGAGCACTAGTTTATATAGAGCTCCAAAAATGAAATGAAGGGCCGAGATTAAAACAAGATCAACGGCCGAGATTATTACAACCAAACCCTAATTAGGGTTTCCCAAATCAACAAGAGTTAATCATCAGAAATCAGTCAGAAAAGTGGCAGTTCCAGCTATAATCTAGGAGATGCGTCCTTATCCATCTGAGTAGCATTGTGCTTGGCGAATCTGGACACTACGGCAATGACCTCGTCCATCGTGACAGGCGGCAACATGCTGATCCGGAACTCAAGTCCGTCCAACTTCTCAGCACATCTAGCAAAAGTACCTTCCCAACCTGCCTCCTGCTTCTCAAAATCCTTTCGAACGGATGAGAGTCTTGCCACTTTCGCAAAGTCTTGTTTCAAGAAAGGTCCAGTGGTCGAGAAGAAAGTTTCTTGAACTTTATGCTTCAATCTCTCCAACTGCATGTCGTTCTCCCGGATGACTTCATGGTCAAACACTTCTGTAGTTATCATGCAAATCTCCTCCTGGATTTTCTTGACCTGTTCTTCAATTCCAAGCCCATCGACTTTTGCCTTCTCCAAGACTTCCTCTCGTATTGTCACTGCCCAAAACCAGTGATGAAAATCATATGCTGCCCCTGCAGCAATCACCCTTTTATCAACTAACTCCTCTCTCGGAGTACTCTTCAAAATTCTAAGGCTTGGAATAAGCCTTTCCTGCATGTCCGGGATACCATCCCATGTCTCTGCCATATCCATCAACCTAGAAAGAAACGAAGAGGTTCGTCCATAAGCAAGCGCCAACCTCTCCATGAACAAGGCAGCTTCCATGCCTTCACCTGCCATCCAGTCTTGCGCTTCCCTGGCTGTCACCATCCCATGCTCAACTTCCTGAGTTATCTCCTGTGATGAATTGAGGAGAGGAGGAACAGTTGCATTGCCCTGATCTAGCGGCTGGGTCAAATGCTGGATATATTCTTTGAGGCGTTTGACCTCATTCTTATATTCCTTCTTCTTGGTCACTTCCTTTTCCAGTCTCGCTTTAATGGTCGAGACGGAATTATCTAACTCTTCTACTTCCTGTCCTTTTGATGTCGGACCAAGGTCAACAGTGGTGATAGCATACTCCTGCGGAGTGATTTCGTCCATTGGTTTGTCCACTGTAGGTACTGCAATGTGCACGGAACGGTGGCCTGTCTCATTCCTCTGGATGGTGGAAAACTTTTTGGCGGGCTTCTTGGTGGCAACTTGTTCTAATCTTGCCAAGAAATCGGCAGTATCGTCCTCTTCTCCCTGTTGAGCCTCAGCAGGCACCTGAACTTTCATTCTTTCTAATAGCCAGTCTGGAATGGTTGACTGTTCAATGCCATCCTCCACTTGGACCTCGTCTTCGTTTGGAACATCCATGACTCCTCTGAGGGCGGAAATCATTCCTTCCTCTAAGTCATTATCCCGGACATCCATGTCATTGTCTGAACCTAAAATCTCTGTGCCTGCTGGTGATGCAGGCTCTTCATCATCTAATTGGATAGGTTCATTGTTCACTTCCTGAGCTGCAAGAGGTTCGAGCATCTCAACCAAGGAGTCGTCTATATTAGCCACCAAATGGTCAACATTCCTGGACGCCGCTGACCGAGAAGGTCCTCCTTTATGCTTCTTGGAAACAGGTTCTGCACTTGGCACCATTTCTTTTCTTTTCTCTCCGATACCGGCCATGTCTTGATGGGATGCCCCAGCATTAGAAGAGTATGACTCTGATTCGCTCAACAGGTCATAGGTGAGCGTGATTCCCTTCTGTCTCAATTCCTGGGCATGACAATCAACCCACCACTGGGAATACTTAGTTACTGGCCTCATTAGGGTGGCTAGGTCTGCGTGCTCAGGCTCTGACCATTTCACCGGAGGGAGAGGTCTGCTTTCCTCAAAGCGCGGCTGGACATGATTTCCATCATCTTGAAGCTGATCAGGCACTCGGCAGAACTCGATTGTTCTCATAAAATCCAAGGACATTCTGGACCACATCTTCCGCCTGACCTCATACTCATCGGCTGCATTTGCCCAGAAATCCTCCAATTCTTGTCTGTGCTTGTACTTCCTTCCTTCCACTGTCCAAATGTTGTGATGTGGGTCATAGTTGACCCTGGACTTGTATGCCGTGAAAGGGTACCATTGGATCTCTAATCTAGCACTTTCAGCCGCTTGTGCTGATGGACAGTACTCTAGCATGTTCCCGATGAAGAATGGGAATGTGACGGACGCCTTCTTGGTCGGCCTCTGAATACTCTGATACTCTTCTAACTGTCTCAAAACCTCAAGCAATATCATCCGATCAGTCGGATAGATAGGCAATTTATAGGGATTTCCAGTAAATCCCTGGATCCTGATATATGTAAATTTAGGGAACTGGATGAACCAAGACCCATATTTGCTGATAAGACTTTTCGCTTCATGGCTCAGCCTTTGGTGCACTCCTCCTTGAAGCTTTCTGGTAATGTGCATTAGGAATGCATCATGTACCCTCCTGAAGTGAGTCTTCTCCTTCAACTGGAGCTGAGGATAGCAGTCGTAAGGCCTAAGCTCGTTCTCCCCATTGCCAATTCTGCCCTTGCAGATCAACCCTGGATATTTGTATGACCTGGCCAACAGGTATACCACATATGAACTCATGTGAAAAGACTTGGTCTTTTCAAGGTTGATCAGCTGCTCATGGAGGTTGTCACTTATCATTCGTGACCAGTTGAACATTTTAACTCCAGAGGTGACCTCGTCGATAAAATAATACATCCAACTCTCAAAGAAGGCGCCCTGCGGGTTGCCAGCTATTCTGTTCAGCATCAGCACAATATCCCCAAAATCTTCCTTGAAGTCCGTGCGGCGAGGCCTCTTGGGCAACTTCTTGATCGATGGCTTTGGCTTGTCCATCCAAACCTTGTTGACTGTTGTGGCACATAGATCTGGCTGACCATCATATAGCATTTTGGCTTCTTCTTTGGTCTTATAGACCGTTCTTGAATGCTCTGGAATGCCGAAGGTCTCCTGAATTGATACTTCGTTCAAGTGTGCCAAGATCCTTCCGTCAGGGGCGATAATCTGTCTTTTCTGGACATCATAATGGCGAGCACATTCCACCATTAACTCAGCACAATCCATGGCCGGTGGGAATCCAGCTGCTTGGAAGATCCCGTTTCTGATCATTCTTTGGGCTATTGCTGAGGGAAGTCTTTTCTGACCGTATACTCTCTCTTTGAATTCGTCAAAGTCAACGTGCCCAAGGTCAGTATCCACGACATTCTTCCACTTTGAGATGACTTTAGTCTCCTTCTGAGCACCCTTGTTGGCGAACTTCATTTTCAGCTTCCTGGATAATCCGCCTTCCGTGTCCGTCAACCTGCAGTCATAAAACTAACATTAATATAAAGACCTTTAAAATAATTTAAACCTCGTGCCTTGGATTCGAAAAATTGACTTTCAGCTGTTCAAACAATTAATTTGCTGCGAAAAAGCAAGCTGAAAGTGACTTGAATGAATTTGAAAATCTTGCCAGAACTTCGTCAAGATGAAAGGGCATAAAAAGATAGCAAATTTAACTGACCAATCACCAAACCTCAGAGAAGGATCGTCAAATGCAAATCAGATTTAAGAAATCTGATTTTTTTGAAAAGTGCGCCCCTCTTCAAGAAGAATTCAGCTTTGAATAAATATCCTTTTCTTTTCCCGCGAAAAATTCCTCAGCATAACACTGCTTTTCTCTGTGAGAAAATTCGACTTCGCTAATGGACGAATTAATTGCCTGACGATTTCGAGAAAGATTAAATTTCTCTTCAGCTGTGTGTGAAAAATGAGTTGCTGAAACTCATTATAATGCTGAGAGGTTGAGTTCGATTTAGTAACTGCCATCTTTCTTCTTGATCCTCGATTTGTTTTCATTTTCCAAACAGGCAACTTTCCTTTTATTTTCCGACAAGGCTCAGTCTCGAACTTATCCGAGCAAATCTCCAAAATTTGATTTTTTTATTTAATGTTTATCTCTGATTTTTCGAATTTTTTAAATAAACATTAAATAATTTAATTAAATTCATGGTGAATTTAATTTTCTTCTTGCCGGATTTCATCTCCGCCTGGCGTGCTTTACTTTCGTCCGATTCGTGTCTGGCAATTTTGATTTTGTCCAAGGAATTTTTAAATTCCAAATAGTTGAGAATTAATTATTAAAATATTAAAATATTTTAATTAATTCTAACCCGTTCGTCTTGGACCCATGGCTATTTCCATTTTTCTTCCGTTTTTCTTGGCTGAGAGTGTATTTTCCGATTTCGTCCTTAATTTCGTCTAGCCAAACCAAATCTTAAGCCATTCCGTCGAGAATTTCATTGCCAGATCCTCATTTTTCTTTGCCGAGGCGAGATTTTAAGCTCATTTTTCTCTGTCCAAGTCAAATATTTCCTTGCTCGGTCGAATTTTTCTAGGCAATATCCTTGTCCGAATGTCTTTGCCGGTTGAATTTTCCTGACGTCTGACATATTCTTCATCCCTTTGGTCAAGGACGATCCTTCCTTTCCCTTTACCTCGTGCATTTTTCTATGGTCAAAGTTGACAATTTCTTCGCATTTTCCATACTTAGGCAAATTTTGCCTTTCATTTCCCTCATCGTATTAGGCATATTCCGTTTCATTCCTTGCCATATCCTGACGTTCTTTAGCACATGTTCTTTCAATCTTGGCATTTGTCCTCTCGAAAGTGTCCGGATGTCTAGCCAACATCTTCATTTTTCACTTCCTAGCCTCTTTACTTAGGCGAATTCTAGAGCTTTTCTTTGGATTTGGCCTTGACACTTAGCCAAAAATCATCATCTTATCATCTTGGGCGGACTTCATTGGCATCTTGGACGGTCATCATGGATTTCTTTAGCAACTTGCTAACTCCTTCCAAGTGCATGGTGGACATCTCTCCTCTTTGGATATGCATCTTGGACGTAGATCATGGATGTCTTAGCACTTATTCCCATCGTTTTATCCTTTGGAAATGATATAATGTTTGGCCAAAAATTATCCTTCCACCTTTTTAGGCTTTCATATTTAGCATATTTCGAAATTTTCCCTTGGTAGGCATCAACACTTAGTAAAATTTCAATTTTTTCTTACTTCATAAGTCTAGGCGGACTTTACTTGACTTTCAGCCAAGTCCCACCTTTTAAGGGCGGACTTCTCAAGCATTTTGGACGAGTTTCATGCACATGGGCGGACTTTGAAGGTCTTTGGGATGTCTCCCTTTGAAGATGGCGGACTTCTAGCCTTCTTTGGACGTGCCTTTTGGTGCTAGGCGGACTTTGGGAGCACTTTGGACATCCCTTCTTTCATATGGCGGACTTTGGGACCCTTTTGGATGTGCATTCTTGAAGATGGCGGACTTCATGAGCCTTTAGGATATCCCCCTTAACTGCTGGCGGACTTCAAAGCTGTTTGGCACAAGTGTGGCGGACTTTAGAGACCTTTTGGACATCCCTCTTGCACATGGCGGACTTCATCAACCTTTTGGACATGCAGGGCGGACTTTGGAGGATGCAAGGATATACCTTCAAGATGCATGGCGGACTTTCTAAGATGCAAGGATGGCAGGGGCGGACTTTGAAGGGGTCAAGGATGTGCCTCCAAGATGCAGGGATATGATTCCCAAGTGCTGGGCGGACTTCAAGACTTTGTTGGACATCCTCCTTAGCTGCTGGGCGAGTTCCATGACCTTCCAGACCTTCACATACCTTTCTTCATCCTTCTTTCATGGCGCATTTTCCAGACTTGCACAGATTTCTCACAAACTTCACCATTTTTGAGTTGATTTTTATGATTTCATCTTCGAATCTGATTGATCTTGACTGGTTTTTGACTGGTTTTTCCAGATTCTCGAACGTTTTCAGTCTGATTTTCATGCTTTTTACTTGTTTTTTCCAGATTTTTCGAAAAATTTTCAAAATTTTCAATTCGATTTTCCGAGAGTTCTATTGAGTTTTTCGAACTTCTGAGTGCGTTTTCAGAACTCGGGACCCTTCTAAAAATAGAAACTTTCCAAAAATAGAAACTTTCTAAAAATAGAAAAAGCAACCCTAAAAAATAGGGAACCTTGTTTGGTCCAAAAATGCCAAAAATGAAAAATCGAAAAAGCAACTTCTCCTAAAAAATAGGAAGTGTCAGAATTGGCCGAATTTACAGTTGATCTTCGTCTCTTGGGCCTTCTGAGCGCTTCCATGACATCTACGCATTGATTCAAGCATGAATTACTGACTCGGCTCGGGTGACTCTCGGCAAACTGACCTGAAACTCTTGGCAAAGTGATCTCATGTAACCATTGCAAGGAGACAGAACCCTAAAAACTAGCAAGCAACTGGGGGTCCCCATCAGCGATGGGGCGATGTGTGAAAAGGTCACAACAGTACATTACAGAGCTCTATCCACTGAAAAATTCCAATAGAACCCTAAAATTCCAAACGGTTCAAATCTCTCAAACCCCTAAATTGAAAGCATAAGAACAAACGGAGTCGCAATACGTAATTTTAAATTAAATTAGCTGTCCCTTCCGTGCGGTAGAATGCCCTTCGAGAAAGAGCTTTGTCACTGTAACCCTTTCAAATTCATTCTCCATAAGCAATTTGAACCATACTTCGGTGGTGAGGCGATTCGAACACATATCTTTTATGTGGCTGATCTTGCACGCAATATCACCAAAATCATAGTAGGAAGCCCAAGATTGAATGTGCATGAAGATGAAAATAAGCCTTACTCGCTTCTTCAGTAAATCGATGGCAACCACAATGAATTCTCCAGATGTCGTAAATATCTTAATATGAAAATGACCTTCGATTGTGCGCCCATGAATGTCTCAATTCGTCTTCTTGTTGTATAGGAGAGGCGTTGAACTTAGCATATACACATCAATCACTGATTTCATCAATCTGATACTACCAATATGAATAATGGCCACGATGAAATGATTAATCTGTCAAGATAGGGTTGACAAAATCTACAGAAATTTGCAAAACACTATAAAATGCAAACCCTTATCTCTAGAAACCATCGGCAGATTTAATGGTTCAGGGCAACCAAATAGAAACTTATACAAGCTTTTGCAGGATAGCAACCGGAAAACTAAATATTCATTTTTGAAATTTTCAGTTGGTTTTAATCACACTTCTACAATAGATTGGGGGAAATATAAATCTTAAATTTTAAATTTTTTTAATTTTCCAGATTTTGAAAATGAACATGAATAGAATGGAGGAAAAACAATGGAAGAAGTGACCAAGATGGAAAGAGAGAAAAAATGCAAATGAGTGATGAATGTCACAGATTTGCACATGGTCTGCACTACTCCTTTGTTGACAAAATCCCAGAATGGTGGACGGGCATCAATGGCTATTACACATGGTCTGCACTGCTTGGCCCTTGAATGAACCGCTTTGGATGAAGACAAACGAATGGAAGGAAAACAGAGAGGTCAAGCAAACCTACTCTGATACCATATTGAAATGAGACAAAAAACGAGATTGCTCTCAAATTAAAAAATAGTCATTCACATTGCACCAAAACTATTACATATTATTGGCTTTATAAAGCCATTATTCCCGTATGAAACCAATTACAGGAATATAACTTCCAAAACCTAATTTATTTAATAAATTAACAATAACATGTTAACTTATTTATTTATCTATTTTATGTCATGTATTAAATTCTAACACAAGGATGGCTCATTTGGCATGGTCCAACCACTATAGGGATCAATCTCATTCAAATCTATAGGCTTCTCTAATTTGTCCTCCGCCTTTCTTGTGCAAATCCAAAGGTTGTGTTGAACAAAAACTACGTCATTGAGGCATTGTTGAGTCAACTTATTATATTTCTTCATGTGATTGTGCTCACAACCAAAAGCACTACAAGGTTGAGATAGAATTCGAAGGGCTAGCTTTTGGAGATTTCGGGTATTTCCTCCCAATCTTCCCACCAAGAACCTACAAATAAGATATTCAAGAGTTTGTAAATAAACAATACTTTATTAATATTTATAATTTGTAACTTACAAGACATAAGACTTCATTTTTTCCATACCTTGTGTCTGGGTGATAACTAGTGGCAAAGAAAAGAGTCTCCCCTAGCTTTCTTATAATTATGCAACTCTAAAATGATGAGCTCTCTCACCTCAACTTTAGGCACCATCCTCTCAATGCATGTGGAGAGGCTCTCCATAACCTCCCCATTAGTATTTATAAAACTATTGAAGAAGAAAAACTTGGGGATTGTTAATTTTAGGATCAGAAATGAAATAAGCAGAAATACAGAATAATGAACAATAAGACACAGCAAATACCCTGGGAAAACCCTCCTTCTTGAGGGAGAAAAACCCATCCACAAATATATATCACTTATATATTGAATGAAAGAGCAGAAATATGCTTTACAACTTGGCCAAACACTAGGCCGATCTGATGAAATGAAGATAGCACCTCTCTAGATGCGAATATACAAGCAATTATGAATTCTCCTTAATATCGATCTCCTTGAAACAAAATGTCGATCTGCTGAAGGTATGCGAACTTATCTTGGATGAAATTGATTTGCCAAATGAATGTGAATCGCCTTGCATTTATACAAGTCAAGACGTCTTTTCATGAAGGGTCGGCCTCTTTCACCAAATGAGATGACTTTTTATTTTGGGTTGGCCTCATAAAATAAAATAATATATATAGTAAATTTGACTTGCTTCATTTATTTATTTATTATTTATTATTTTCGATTTGAGAGAAAGAAATCTCTCACCGCTATAACATCAACACTCCCTCTTAGCTAGGGAAGTATCTTTCCAGATATCCATGTCATGGAGTCTCTCAACATGACACCCACAATGGCTACACCCATTTGTGGAAAAGAGTTCATCACGGAATCTCTCAACGTGATATCATCATGGAGTCACTCAACATGACGTCCACCATGGCTACTCCCATGTGTGGAAAGGAACATGTGCACAAGTTCCCATCACGGAGTCACTCAACGTGATGTCATCATGGAGTCTCTCAACATGACGTCCACCATGGCTACTCCCATGTGTGGAAAAAACACAAGTACAAAGGATTCATCACGGAGTCTCTCAACGTGATGTTGTAATGGAGTCTCTCAACATGACATTCACCATGGCTACTCCCATGTGTGGTCTCCGTCTTAGAGATGGATGAGGGCTTTCACCTCATATTTCTCCGTCTCAGAGAAATATGCATTATAGCAAGGATCACTGATGTTGATTCTCCCTCTTAGCAAGGGCAACATTCTCCACAACTCCAAGTTTGTCTCGAAAATGTGCAAACTTCAATCTGGAGAGAGGCTTGGTGAGAATATCAGCTGTCTAATCATCAGTGCAAATATACTTGAGTTGAATTGCTTTCCTCGGCACCATATCTCTGATGTAATGATACTTGATCTCCACATGTTTTGTCCTATCATGAAACACTGGATTGACAGAGAGCTTCACACAGCTTTGATTGTCACAATGAATCACAGTTGGCTCCAATGTTTGCCCAAACAATCCTGCAAGGAGCTTTCGAAGCCACACTGCTTCTTGAGCTGCTACACATGTTGCAATCTATTCAGCCTCTACAGTGCTTAGTGCTAAAGAAGTCTATTTCTTGCTACACCAAGAAATCATGGCAGACCCTAAACTGAAGCAACATCCAAATAGCGTTGTAACTTCAAATCTTCACAGGAGGTATATCTCAAGCCATATCCTACTGTGCCATGCAAGTATCTCAAGATATGCTTTGCTGCAACTAGATGAATTTGTCTTGGCTCACACATGAACTAGCTAAGAGCACTCACTGCATAACAAATGTTTGGTCTAGTATTGACTAGATACATCAATGATCCAATCAACTGTCTGTACATGGTGGGATCTACCAAATCTAAACTAGTTGCAGAGTCACTCAACTTCTTCAAGTTTGTCTCCATAGGTGTAGACATGGACTTGCAATCCATCATCCCAAATCTCTTCAAGATATCTATGGTGTATTTCCCTTGACTTAAGATAATCTCATTGGGTCTTTGCCACACTTCTAGTTCCAGAAAGTAATGCATAAGACCAAGATCCTTCATCTCAAACTCGGAGGCTAACTCTTTCTTACATTTGACAATGAGATACTCTACTCCAGTGAGAAATAAATCATCAACATAGAGAACCAATATTAATGCCTCACCATCAACTACCTTGAAGTAAAGATTGGAATGTGCATCATTCTTGGAGAATCCCAAGCTCATCAAATATCAATCAATCCTTTCATACCATGCACGAGGTGCCTGCTTAAGGCCATACAATGCCTTCTTCAATCTGCATACATGAGACTCCTTCCCATGAATCACAAAACCATTTGGTTACTCAATATACACTTCTTCTTCAATCACACCATTAAGAAAAGTAGTCTTTACGTCCATTTGATGTAGCTTCCAGCCTTTAGCAAATGCAATAGCAATAATAGTCCTGATAGATGTATATCGAGCAATAGGAGCAAATGTCTCCTCATAATCTAATCCCTCCTTCTGAGAGAATCCTCTTGCCACAAATCTTGCTTTGTACTTCTCAATGCTCCCATCAGCTACATGCTTGATCTTGAAGAGCCACTTGGAAGACACAACTGCTTTACCTTCAGGTCTTGGTACAACATCCCAAACATCATTCTTGATGATAAACTGATATTCTTCTGTCATAGCATCTCTCCATACCTGTTGATTGGATGCCTCCTCAAAACTGGAAGGCTCGGACTCAATGCTGTGACTCATCAATGCCACATAGACTAGAAACTTCTACGTCTCTTGCTTTCTCTAAAGGTGCCTCAAGGAGTTGCATACTTCCCTACCTCTTGCATAGTTTGTCTAGCCCATAGAGGTCTCTTTCGACCTATAGCAATGTCTCTCGGACCATCAGTAGGTTCTATGGGATCAACTGGATCAATAGACTCTTCTGGTTCAGTAGACTCCCTCTGAATCTTAGGAGTATGATCAGGAGAAATGTCCATATCCTAAGATGTCTCTTGTTCTTCACTGTCTATCTCCATGTAAGACCCTTTAGATCTTTTGAAGGCTACTTCCTCTTCAAAAGATACATCCCTGCTGATCTCAATCTGTTTCTGCCGTGGAATGTAGATCCTGCAGGCCTTTGAAGACTCATTGTAACCCACAAATATTCCTTTCTTGCTTGATGGTTCTAGCTTAGATCTTTTATCCTTAGGCACATGAATATAAACAAGACAACCAAAAATTCTTAAATGACTAACCTCAGGTTTCACACTTGTGAAGGCCTCTTCAGGAGTCATGTTTTCCAATATTCGATGAGTGCTTTGGTTCTAAACATACACTGCAATTTTGGAAGCTTCTGCCCAAAGGAAGGTTTGTAGATCTTGATCATGAATCATAGCTTTGGCTGCCTCAACTATGGATCTATTCTTTCTTTCTGCAACTCCATTTTGTTGAGGGTTGTACGGAACACAGAACTCCCTCTTGATCCCTGCCTCAATGCAGAAATTACGACACCTCCATAAGTGTATTCTCCTCCATTGTCAGATCTCAGAACCTTAATCCTTTTCTCGGACATGTTTTCAACTTGAGCCTTGAATTCTTTGAATCTATCAAATACTTCTTCAAACTCCTTAGACTTCAAAAATAAATCCAAGTCTTTCGAGAATAGTTATCAATGAAAATCACATAATACCAAAATTCACTCAAAGATGCCATAGACATTGGACCACATAAATCAGAATGAACAAGATATAGAATTCCTTTTGATCTACTTTCACTACCATGAAAAGGACCCTTAATATTCTTACCCAATGCACATCCTCTGCAAATGCCATCGTGCTCCTAACTGAGCTTTGGAAGACCAGTAACCATCTTCTCCATAGATGGAAGAGCTTCGAAGTGTAGGTGAGCAAGTCTCTTATGCCATAGCTCACTCGAACTAGTAGAGTCATGCAATAATGCTTGAACTGGACGAATAGAAAGTTTGTATAGACTCTCTTGACGAACACCAATCACACGAGTTGTTTTGATACTAGAGTTCTTAGGCCAAGCAAGAACTTTCCCTTTAGAAAAAGCAACTTGGTACCCTTTGCCCTCCAATGCTGAAATTGAGACAAGATTTCTTTTGATTCCTGGAACAAACAAGACATCACCCAAATGAAGAGGGATGCCAGAATCTAGATGAAGAGAGGTGGCCCCAGCACCTTTCACTAAATAACAAGCATCATCTTCGGTTATCACTTGCAAGTTGGTTTCTCTTTCTACCAAGTCTGAAAGATGCTCTTGATATCCCATAATGTGTCGTGAAGCACCACTATCAATCAGCCAAGTGTCACTGTCGGTTGGAACATTGCTTGAAAGAGCGGAGATGAATAGAAATCCCCCTGAGTTGTCTCTAGATTCCTTTTGAGGTGACACATCATCAACATCTGCAGTAGAAGCATGTTGCTTAGGTCTTGTTATGCAATCTCGAGCATAGTGACCATACTTGTCACATCTGAAACATTGAGTGTTAGAGAGATCCTTCTTCTTCTTTGGTTCAGGAGCAGAATCTAATATTTTGTCTCTATTCCTCTTGAAATTGCCTTTTCTCCCTTCTCTTCCTTTCCTTTTGGAAGTTTGAGCAGCAAGGACATGATTTTCTTCATTATGAGAACTTCGTCCGTTTCCTCTTGCTGCCAACCTGGATTCCTCTTGAATGCAATCAGCTCTAAGACGATCAAACTTGGGCAATTTAGATCTTCCACTAATGCTTTGGATAAAGGGCTCCCAAGATTGAGGAAAACCATTCAGTGCCAACATAACTAGGTCTCTATCTTCAGCTATATCTCCAATGGCACATAGCTGATCTTTCAACTTAGTAATCTTCATGAAGAAGGAGATGACTGAATCTCCTTTAGCCATTTTTATATGATGGAACTGTTGTCTCAAGGCAAGAGCTTTGCTGGTGTTGTTGATCTCATACAAGCCTTGTAGAGTCTCAAACATGACTTTGGTTGTCTTCATCTTGGATATAATTGGCACAAGATGATCCTTCATAGAATCTATCAAGATCTTCCTAGCCTTAGTGCTATTCTTCTTCCATTGAGTTTTCTCAGCCTCATCGGATGGCTCGGGCACATCATTCTCCACGAAGTCTAGAAGATCATTTTCTTCCAGTGCAATAAGAACTCTAAATTTCCAAGAGGTGAAGTTCAATGCACCATCAAGCCTATCTTCAACCTTGAGTTCGTTCACCATCTTCGATGCTTAGATAGACTCTCTTAGATGAGAAGAAGAGAAGAAGACTATGCTACTTAAACAAATCTGATCTGATCTTGCTTAAACCCGCTCTGATACGATGTTAATTTTAGGATCAGAAATGAAATAAGCAAAAATACAGAATAATGAACAATAAGACACAACAAATACCCTGGGAAAATCCTCCTTCTTGAGGGAGAAAAACCCAACCACAAATATATATCACTTCTATATTGAATGAAAGAGCAGAAATCTGCTTTACAACTTGGCCAAACACTAGGCCGATCTGATGTAATGAAGATAGCACCTCTCTAGATGCGAATATACAAGCAATTATGAATTCTCCTTAATATCGATCTCCTTGAAACAAAATGTCAATCTGCTGAAGGTATGCGAACTTATCTTGAATGAAATTGAAATGCCAAATGAATGTGAATCGCCTTGCATTTATACAAGTCAAGACATTTTTTCATTAAGGGTCGGCTTCTTTCACCAAATGAGACGACTTTTTATTTTGGGTCGGCCTCATAAAATAAAATAATATATATATATAGTAAATTCGACTTGCTTCATTTATTTATTTATTATTTATTATTTTCGATTTGAGAGAGAAAGAGAATCTCCCGCCGCTATAACATCAACAGGATGAGGTAGTGCCCTACTACATAAATGGGTTGGTGGAGTTGATTGTTCCACCTCCGATCAATGATCTCCCAAATAGGGACAAATCTACTTGCATCCCCTTATAATAGTTTTGGATTGCCACTTTGGCCCTATCCATGGCCTCATAGACATATTCAATTGAATTTTTCTCCCCATCCACCAAGCGCAAAACCCTCACCAGTAACTCTAACACCTTCAAAGTTCAATCAAATTAAAGTTACAATGAAACTAGTACTTTTAAAGTTTGAATACATTGTGTTTCAAAAGTAATATCTTATTTGGTTTGAATATTCATGTGATTGAGAGATTACTTGTTTATATAAAAAATATGTCCAATAGCAGCAAGTTTAATGTTTGATAAATTAATAGTATCACTTTTGAGTACTTATGAACTTGGCATTCTATCAAATACACAAAAAAATTAGCCAGCCCATTACATCCACCTCTCGAAATTAACAATTTCATCCCCTGTAAACAAGGATGGCTCATTTGACATGGTCCAACCACTATAGGGATCAATCTCATTCAAATCTATAGGCTTCTCTAATTCGTCCTCCACCTTTCTTGTGCAAATCCAAAGGTTGTATTGAACAAAAAATTGTGTCATTGAGGCATTGAGTCAACTTATTATATTTCTTCATGTGATTGTGCTCACAACTAAAAGCACTACAAGGTTGAGATAGAATTCAAAGGGCTAGCTTTTGGAGATTTCGGGTATTTCCTCCCAATCTTCCCACCAAGAACCTACAAATAAGATATTCAAGAGTTTGTAAATAAACAAATATTCATAATTTGTAACTTACAAGATATAAGACTTCATTTTTTACTTACCTTGTGTCTAGGTGAATCTTCCTTGGATAACTAGTGGCAAAGAAAAGAGTCTCCCCTAGCATTCTTATAATTATGCAACTCTGAAATGATGAGCTCTCTCACCTCAACCTTAGGCATCATCCTCTCAATGCATGTGGAGAGGCTCTCCATAACCTCCCCATTTATAAAGCTATTGGAGAAGAAAAACTTGGGGATGAGGTAGTGCCCTACTACATAAATGGGTTGGTGGAGTTGATCGTTCCACCTCCGATCAATGATCTACCACATAGGGACAAATCTACTTGCATCCCCTTATAATAGTTTTGGATTGCCTCTTTGGCCCTATCCATGGCCTCATAAACATATTCCATTGAGTTTTTCTCCCCATCCACCAAGCGCAAAACCCTCACTAGCAACTCTTAACACCTACAAAGTTCAATCAAATTAAAGTTACAATGAAACTAACACTTTTAAAGTTTAAAAATAAAGAATTCAATTTGAAATTTAAATTGAAGTTTGAAGTTAACTTGACAATCTCTAAAACTCTCTTGGCAAAAACATCACCAAAAATTATCTTTGTGGTCCTCTCTCCATTAGTCTTCTTTGAATATGTTAAGTCTAGCTGTGCTCGACTTACAAACATCTACTTCAAGGGAGTCAATAAACTAAAGACATCATAAAAACTATCTTTGTGGTCCTCTCTCCATCAACATTCTTGAAATATGCTGAGTCTAGCAATACTTGGCTAACAAGCATTTGCTTCAAGGGGGTCAATAAACTAGAAATACTTTGCAATGTTAGAAAATCAGTTGCAACCCTTATGGCACCATGCCGCACAAGCTCTTTCCCCTTTGTGTAATCTCTCATCAAGTTAAGAACCCACAGATGATTATAAATATGTTTTTTCATATTCCTTGCATCTTCTACGATTGGTCCCACCCAATCAATTTTGCCTATGTCCTCCAAAATAAGGTCAAGGCAATGGCCTACACAAGGGATCCAAAAGAATGTTAGATGTCGCTCTTGAAGCAATCTTCCAACCACCAGGTATGTCATTGCATTGTTACTAAAAACTTGCACAACATTTTGTATGACCACCTCTAAAACAAGCTCCTCCAACATCAAGATCAAACTTTCTGCATTCTTTATTTTATTGGAGGCATCAATTGACTTTAAAAAAAATCAACTTACCATTTAAAGCCACTAAAAAATTGATGAGGGTGGGTGTGATTCTTTCCATCCATCTACACATCTAAAATAATTGTGCATCCAAACTTTCACCATTGCATTTTTTGGTCTTCCACAATTACTTCTACATCTACAATAGAATCTTGGGGCAACCTACCACTTAACTCTTTGGAGAAGGCGCCTTGTACCCTTTTCCTACAACTGTTAATGCCATCACCAAATACTCCCAATATGGACTCCTTGCCAAGTTGAAGGAAAGGTGATTGTAATACCAAAAAATTGTGCATGCTTTATTTGCTTCTTTGTGTGCTTCCTTGTTACACCTTGTAGCTTCCACTGAAGGTTTTGCTTCATGTACATTTCTAGGCACAAAAACCGATGCGACTAAGCTCTACTTGAGCTGGATTGGTCACATATGTGTGGACTACAATTAGAGCTCACAATGCTTGTCATATCTACATCGGGTTCTACTACCAAATTAGGATCAATGGATACCCGTGCCTTGGTCCTCTCCAATTTCTTTTTATCTAGTGATGCAAGAAGTGCCACCATCTTTCATTCACCTCTTTTGGAGCCATTGGACACAACTTGGAATCATTGAAAGATGGTATTTAAGGTGATTGATGCCTCCACTAAGTTTCTTTGAGCACCAAGTACAAATCCCTATCCCCACTATCGGTTCCATTACAATATATTTCCAAGTGGGTAACAACTTCTAAGGGTTTAGTTTCCACTTGCTGAATCTGAACTTGATGCAAAGTCAAATTCCATTGTATATTAACCTACAATATTGATAAATACAAAAAAAATAGTGTTTAAAAAAATATATCAATTTGAATATGAATTTTAAAAAAATATATATAAAATTTAAATGCATTTAAAAAATTAAAACATAATATAGTAATATGGTAATTAAATTAATGAATTTGACAAAAAAAACATCTTTTAACCCTAAAACATAAACCCTATATTAAAAAAAAAAAAATTGAAAAAATTTAGTCAAATGAATTTGCATAACTCTAAATCATTTAAAATTTAATCAACAAACAAATTTATATAAATTGCATCAATTGAATGCAATAATATATGTAAATTTCACATGCAAAACTAGAAATCATTTATCAATTTATATGCTTAAAAAAAAATGAAGTAACCAGATGCAAATCAGAAATTCTAGAAAATTGTTCTTCAAATGCCCTAAAAAATCGTTCCAATTTGCTCTAGAATGCTTTAATACTGCTACGTGTGTTCAACATGGGAAAATATGGGGTTTAGAGAAAAAAATTGTGTTTTCTAGATTTTTTCCATGTTTCTAGCACATGTTTTTAGCACAGCAAATGACATAGTCGGACTCGCCGAGGTTTCAGCAAGTACTTGCTAGAAAACTTGGCTAGCTTTTTGGAAACATCTGCAAGCAAAAACCTGCGACTAAAATTTTTGAATGCTCGTCATCTAAAAGCGCACAAGTACTTGACGAGTTGGCAAACTACGCTAGTAGTGCAAAAATAGTTTTATCAAATACTACCAATACAAGGTTATAAATATATATTTACCACAAATCTACCACTCAAGTCATAATTAATATGATTGACATGATATCCTATTAGTATAAATGTCACAAGCTTATATTTCAAATAACAAATCAGACCCTTGAAACATCCATTTGTGCATTAGCCTTGGAGAAGCTTCAATCTCATGTTAAGGAACAAGTGTGTTATGCCCAAAATTTAAAAATTTTGCTTCATTAAGGAATTTTATAAAAGAGATTAAAATCTTATAAAAATTGTCAAAAAAGTCAGAATTTCTAAAAATGGAAATTTTCTATTTTTAGAAATTTCTAAAACTAGACGTGATTTAGGGTTTTCTGGGTTTGTTGTCAAATGGATGCTAGCAAAATTTTCTAAAAATCTATGTTACTTGGGGACGCGTCCCCAGCCTAAAATCCCCCATCCCCATCCTCGTCCAGGAAACACGGAGACAACAAGGGACTCTGGCACCAGGCAACCTTTAAAAAAAAAAAAACTCACTTCACTTTGAATATTTAATTCTAAATGCATATTCATGGGAGCTTAGGACTCATGTTGCTGCTACTAGAAACGTATTGAATTTTTATTGGCTAGCAGTAGCACCTAATTTGAGGGTTTAAATATTTCAATATAGTGTGATAGAAGGAAAACTGACAATGAATATTTAATTCTGAATGCAGATTGAGTATTGACAATGAATTCTGAACACAAATGTTATATGTTAAGGTTATATAATCTATATATGCTTGCTTTATCCATGTTTTCATATGAATATTTAAAATTCCCCTATATATTTTAAATTTTTCCTTTATTTTATATAGTCATCCCCTACCCTTCCCCAAAATTGGCTTGAAAAATTGGGGAGTTGGGGACGCATCCCACCGACCCCCACTGTCACTATCCCAGAAACTTGGGATAACATAGCTAAAAAATAGAAAATTCTATTTTTAGGAAATGTCTAAAGATAGAATCTTTGCATGGAGGGCTCTAACTGATATTGATTGGTTGAAAATACGTCTCGATTAGGCTGGTCCAGTCAGAATTGTCAAAAGGTTAGTTTTTCTCTTATGGGTCTATTTTGCTTTTTCAGAAGATAAATCAGGACCTTTGAGCTCATCAATGGAGGAAGGTCAACTACTAGGTGTCAGATTCAGAGTCTCAAATGCTGCACAGATCGATTAATGGCGAAAGATGCACGAGAAACGGTGAATGGAGGAGGGAAATCTAAAAAATAGTGAAATTTGCAAAAAATATTCTAACACTGGAGAACCTAGGCGCCTCATTTCAAGGAAGCCACCTAAGCTTCAATGCCTTAGCCATTTTTCCAACTTCCGTCATTCGATGCATGAGAAATGGTGAACGTAACTGGCGAACGCAAAGTGGAAAACGAAGAGCAAGTGAATATTTGAAAATGTCCAATTTGGCTAAGCCAAGTGAACTTGGGCGCCTCTTTTCAAGGAGGGTGCCCAAGTGTTCAACACTTAGAAAAAAATTTGATCCTGCACGCTGTTTTCCATTTCATCCTCCAACAACAATTTCGAGGGTTTGCAATCACGATCAGATGACGTCGAATGTCGGTATGAAGCTGGGGATTACTTCAGCAATGGTCAAACATGAAACTGCCATAGTCAAACAAAGTTTATTAGTTGGTAGTACCAGTTTGCCAGATCGTCAAAGTCAGAGGTAGGCTTTGTCAGACGCAAAACAAGAGAAATTTTGAAAAATGGAAAAAATGGCTAACACTTTTGAGGTTTTACGTGTTTGATGATGTCATTAGATGCGTAGTTGAAAAATGGAGAAAAATGGCTAACACTTTTGAGGTTTTACGTGTTTGATGATGTCATCGGATGCATAGTTGAAAAATGGAGAAAATTGGCTAACACTTTTGAGGTTTTACGTGTTTGATGATGTCATCGGATGTGTAGTTGCAAAATGGAGAAAAATGGCTAACACTTTTGAGGTTTTATGTGTTTGATGATGTCATTGGATGCATAGTTGAAAAATGGAGAAAAATGGCTAACACTTTTGAGGTTTTACGTGTTTGATGATGTCATCGGATGCATAGTTGAAAAATGGAGAAAAATGGCTAAAACTTTTGAGGTTTTATGTGTTTGATGATGTCATCGGACGCGTAATTGAAAAATGGAGAAAAATGGCTAACACTTTCAAGGTTTTACGTGTTTGATGATGTCATTAGATGCGTATGGTTTTGCATGCATGCTTTTTGCAGCTATAAAAGAGGAATTCACCATTTGATGCAAACAAAGTCATTTTTTATGCAAACGAAATCAAATTTTTGCATGCATAATTTCTATCTTCATGGGTAGACTCCAAAATAATAAGGTTTTGCATGCAAAGTGCTTTTTCATCTCCAAACTCTCTCAAGAAAGCTTTGAGTATTCACTCTTCATAATTTGCAAGTTAGCTTTCCGAGGAAGAAACATAAAATTTTCTTCTTGTCAAGATTTGGAGGCTCAAACGAGGTGCTTTTTCAGTGTTCTTCGTGGATTTGAGATTGGGAAGCACAGAAGTACGCTTTTTCATGGTCTGATTTTCTAGGGCATCACATTTTAGAAACAGATGGTCAAAATTTTCAAGTTTCATTGATCTAAGTTTACTTGTTTTTCACTCCTCTTGAAGATTGGAAAATTTTAAAAATTTGCATGTTAACCCCTATTTTTTAGGAAATTGCGCATGTTCGGGAAATCCTCATCTTTTTCAAAATCTAACAATCTAGGTCTCTTCAGAACAAGATTGTTTATAAAACCCAGACCTCAACTTTTCGGCCCTACTTTTTAGGAAAACTGCTATTTTTAGTAGGCTGTCCGAGCATAGGCGTGTTCACAGTCAAACTTCACGGTTTTCATCATACAATACTCTTCCATTGAAAAAATCAAAAGAAGCGTCAGAAGCATAAAGCTGCAAAAGAAACAGAGGTCATCACTCCAGTTGCAGAGTCACCAAAATTATCAATCAGTGAGTCACCGGTTGAAGCATGCAAAGATTTCCGGGAATAGAACTCAAGCAAAGGCGTCAATTAACTTGATGCCTTTTTCCAAGTTAAACTGGTTGTTCTCATTCATGCTTATCTATTCTTTGGAAATATCAAATGTATAGTTGGAGCTTTTCTTCTTATTAAATCAATTAACTGATGTTAGTAGTTAGTTATTTGTTTAGTTATCTTTTGTTTAGTTTTAGAAATAAAAGCTTGCATGTTGGCAAGACTAGGTGTTAAAAACAAGGAGATTTTAGGGTTCCCTACTTTTTGTTTCTGTATAAATAAGGGCAGCCTTGCCCATTTATTTTTAACCGTTGTTGTGATAACAAATTGTTGAGCCTATTTTGCCTGCAACTTTGCTATTCAATGTCTATTCAACTTTTGTCTATGTAAAGCTGGTTTGATTGCATATTGTATGCCTATTTTGCTACAATTTGTTGTTCCAGAAGTGTATTTGCTGTTATAAAATTGAGGAAGGAAATCTCATGCCTATCTTGCTCTGGTCTACTGTCTAAATCTATTTCAGTACTTTGTTTTATGTTTTGCTTTTGTAATCTTTATTTCAGCTTACATCTTACAAGTACAATGAGTCTTCGGGTGTGATCTGGAAGAAGTTTATTTTAAGACTTTGTGTCAAATCAATCATTCCTTGTTTACTTCTTATTCTTCTGAATTTACTTGAGTTATTAGAAGCGTTATTAGAATACGCTTAGTTGTAGTTTGAAGTTACGAAACCAAAGAAAACCTCAAATGCAACACAAACTGTTTTATAACCTTGTGCTCTCAGCTGAGAAATAAAAAGATTGGCAGTAGTTTAGTATTTCTTTTTAAGCATAATCAGCGAAGAGGGAGCTTCCCCTCCTAATTTGAAGAGCAGTCTAACTGTGCATAGCTGTCCATTCCTAATCTGCATTCCAGAGGTGCGAATTGAAACGCCAACAAAGTGGTAGAACAATATAGACATTTTCACATAGATTTTGTCACCAATTCATCAACTTCATGTGTGACGATTGGATATACAAAATCATATGATTCACCTACAATTAGTTCTTTCATATCATACTAAAAAAGTTGATCTTACGAGGAAATATTAGGAATAAATTATGTACAACCAAAACTTGTTAGCTTGGCAAGAAGTCTTATTTGGCATGCTTTATGGATTATCAAGTTCACTAAGCACATTTGAAGGCTGCACCATGTCTTGCAATCAAACAAGGTCAACTGCAATCATCTCAGTCAACAAGCTGCACTAGGCGACCAAGATCAAGACAAAGAACATATGGATAAATTTAGAGATATTTGGGGTAACATCCAATCAGATTCCAAGGCACATAAATTTGTGGGGTTGCAACAGTGGAAGTACAAAAATTTTGGATTTTCTAATGTTTTAATGTTTATGTGTGTTTTTATATTTATATGATGTTTACTAATGTAATGGATGCAATAAAGTTACTCTCCAAAATCTAAAAATAGAGATGCAACTAGCATGAATGAAAATTCACTAAATGCAAAGTTTGTATATATATGACTTTCCCATATAAATTTACTAGTGCATGCACATCAATTATGCAAGTAGAGGAACAAACAAAATTTGATTTCAAGCTATATGACAAAATTTGTGATTTTCCAAAGACATCATATAAAACAACAATTAATTCTTCAAAATAAAATGAAATAACAATTCCTTGCAAATAAAAATGTGATGAAATCAGCACGATAATAGTTTATCTTAAGCCCAATTTATAATATAAACAATCTTTGATCAATGCCAATAATAAACAGGCAAGTACAAATTTATTAGCGTAAGAACCAGGTCTCGTCATTTAGGCAAAGATCAACAGAACAATTTCTTCTTTCCAAATAAACAAAACTTTCAACCAGGAATGTTTTACATCACATATTTCATTTTTTTGTGATGTAAAACAAATTAACAAAGTGCTCTTTGGAGAAAATTGTTAATTTGATTTCTGTTGCCTGTGTTAGTTGTTTCATGATATCCATCAGAAGAAGATGACAATAGTAGCTGAAAATAAGACTGAAATCAATGAAGAAATTTTTTTTTCTGTTGCCTGTGATATTTATTTAATACAGAAGTGATGCAATAGCAGAAGAAGATATTAAAAAATAAAAATTAACAATCTCTATGGCACATACCATTTTGACTGTGAAGCAAGTGCTACTCACATACATATTAAATAAAGTACAAATTTATTTTGTGTGAGAACCAGGTGTGGTCATTTAGGCAAAGTTCAACAGAACAATTTTTTCTTTCCAAATAAACAAAACTTTCAACCAGACATGTTTAGCATCACATATTTCATTTTTTTGCTAATTGATCTAAGAAGTCCGTATCTGTCCTACTTACCAAAGAAGAAAGTCATAAACTGTATAAAATGTCCACAACAGTACACATACCAGTTCTTGCTGAAGAAATTGTGTTTTATGGAGAGCAGCATTACGCTCTTCTGTTAAACTTGTAAGGGAAGCCCTGGCCTGACAACCAATCATGAAATGTGAGACAAACGATCTCAATTGCATAGGCTGTATGAGCTTCTCAAAACCTCACAATTTTGCTATGTCCAAGAATTCAAGAGCCATCAGAACTAACTATTACTGGATTCTCTTTTCTAAGTAATGCTTTTAACTTTCTAAATTTCTTATTTCAATCTATAAAAGTTTCATTCATTTCATTACAAGATATATGCGTAAATCAAAGACTAGGTATTACTAAAGTATAATCAAATAAAATAACAAACAACATAATCTGCATAGAAATTTTAAATTGAGCAGTCATCACCATTCCAAATATTTTGAGTACTTAAATTTGAAGCCTTAATTTTTTTTTAAATAATTATGAAAAATATTCAGAAAAGTACTTAATAATCTTTTAAAACTTGGATATATGTACAAAACAGCATTTTCAAGTATGTAAGCTAAAATATGTACGTTTTGTTGCTTGATTTTCAAACATTAGAGAGAGATCCAATTGATTATAACAATTTCGGCTTGGAATAATGCAGACATTATGAATGTGGTTAATCCTTCCTTATTACTCTTGAGAAAGCATCCATTCGTTTACTCCTCAATTGTCTTTGTTTGTCCACTTCCATATAAGAATTTTATGATGAACATCAAGAGTGCAATACAGGTTTGCCACTGTGTATAGCTGAGGAGATCAGACAGAATTAATATGTAGCCCTATGCAAGGGCAAGCCTTCAATAGCAAACATTATGCAGGAAGAGAACCAAGCACTAAAGATACTTAATGATAACAAGAATAATTGTGCTCATAGCTGATAAGGTAATGCAACTCTGAGATTCGACACTGGGATTGCATTGAGAAAGATTAAGGATAATTTGTACAGTAGTAGTAGTTATAGACTTGTAATTTAGAACCTATCAAAAAAGGTTACAAGGGACATGACTAGGTTTATCAATGGGTCAATCAATATTGACTTCTGAGGGTGGGCTTATAATTGAAGCCTTATGTCTTAAATCAGACATATCATCAGGACCATACCAACAGACCCAATCATGCCCAAGATTTATGGAGCACCTAAGAAATACAAACCTACATTCCCTCAATTGATGAATTGGGATACAATTGACCCATCCACCCACAACCTAGTGTTGTCACCATACAAATATTTCACATTGTGTCAGACTCAAGCTAAATCTTTTTCTTTCTATCAAATCCAATAGTTGTGATTTGAAGCCTTGTATTGTTTGTCTATGTCTTTTATCATATTTCATTTTTCTCTTTGCAGTAACAATGAAAAGAGGTCTGTTGGCATTACAATTCACACCTCTGGAGTGCGTATTGGCAACGGACAGCTATGCACAGTATTAACTGCTCTTCAAATTAGGAGGGGAAGCTCCCTCTTTTGCTGATGTGTGTAAAAAGTAAAGTATTCTAAAATCCTATCTTTTTCACTCAGCTGGTAGAGGCACAAAGTTAAGAAACCCAATACATTGCAGCTAAGGTTTTTCTCTGGTTTCCACAGATCTTAACTACAACTAGGCTAACGTTAAAACTATCCTATCTCCTCTAGATAAACAAAGCAAGGGGAATTAGGAGCAGGGAATTGGTATACGATAAATTCTATCTTAGGATTCCCAAGGAGGAGGAACCCCTATCCAAGGTGTAGGCTGAAATAAAGGTTATTGGAAACAACATCAAATGGCAAGCTAGTTCTCAGTATTCCCAAGGAGGAACCCCTATCCGAGGTGTAGATTGAAAGTAGCTTACTGGAAACAAACACTTAAACGACAATCTTTATTTCTAAATTCCCAAGGAGGAGGAACCCCTATCCGAGGTGTAGATATGAAAGAAAGCTTATTAGAAACAAATAAATCTGGGACAGCAAATTTCATGAAGGACCTAACACACAATGAACGATCAAACCAGCTTTATATTAAACAAAGTGAACAAGTACAGAATAGCAATATTGCACGACAAGGTGGGCACAACAATTTGTTATCACAACAAAAATTAAAATACAAATGAGCAAGGGTGCTCTTATTTATAGAATTCCAAGGAGTAGGGAACCCTAAAATCTCCTTGAGTTTACACTCAATTTTGTAAGCATACAAGAGTTTATTCTTAAGTCTAAATGTATGCAACCTAACAGTTAACTGGAAAAACTACCTCAGTTAACTGAACTAATACAAAATAAATGGACCTTGCAACACGCAAGTCCTTATTGAAATGAGAGTCCACTAATAACTAACATCAGTTAACTAAATCCTAATTGAAAGTCCGACCTCCTCCAAAAGATATCCCAAGGATGAGATAAACATACATGAAATCAGCAATCGGAACTCAAATGTAATGTTGAGTTGACTGCTACTTCTGACTCTATCCTCAGGAATACTGTAGGATCCAACTGTCTGTCTACTCCAAGCCGTCATAAGCTATCATCTCCTCCAAGAACTCATTAACTATCTCATCTTCAGGCACTCTGACGTTATCCAAAATGATAGACTGTCTACTCAACTCTCCATCCTTGATCATTTTCTGACACTCTTTGACTTCTTCAGCTACCTTGTCGAAACTTGTTGACATCACCGAGAAATGATTCAACTTAGAAGCCATAAGATCACCATCAAGACCCTCATGCACCAAATTCTGGAATTTAGTTTGCACAACCTCGAAATCAACGTAAGTACCATTTTCATGAAGATAATGGCACGGGATCTGAGTGACAAATCCGCTTACAAGTTTGATAGCACCGACAACATCCTCTTTGATTCTAGCCAACTTTGTAGAGATTCTTTTAAATGTTTCTACTTTGAAGAGGTGTTGTTCTCTCCAAGCAAAAAGCTTTATTTTATCTTCATCTGCTACAACGGCATCATATGCGAATGCCAACTAAGAAATGAGAATCAAATCTTTTGGTTTGCCCTCTACCATAGTCAACTCGAGCTGTTGGATTCCCTGACGAAGATCATGAGCATTGTACCTCAACTAATACAACTCTGTGAGAAGGTATCTACCTGCAACAATGAAATCCTTGATCCAGTTCTCCAAGAGTTTTCCATGATTGACTAACCGACCCAACTTTTGTTGATCTGCAGGTGTTTCTTGAAGTTGTGGAAGAATAGCCAGCTTGTTGGAGGTCCCATGAAGAAGATCTGAGATGTACTACCACAGCTACTTATTTTCAGCCTTGAGGACTGCTTTATCTTCTTCGTCCTTCATCACCTGCTCCTCAAGATTACATGCAGCAACCTTAAAGAGACTCACGTCCACGTGTCGAGTGCTCCTACCAAGGTTAGCTTTGACGAAGGTGAAATCACCAACTCCAACCTCATCCAGACTCTTGCCCTCCGATCGCGTGGCAACCTCAACAACAATCTCTGCCTCAGGATTCTTTTCTATATGTACCTGCTTCTTGATCTTCTTGTTTGACATGTCCTTGTAGGGATTACCAAACTCCGAAAGATCAAGCTGATAGGAAGGCTTTCACCTTCTTCTTCCCAAAGTCTTCTCAAGCCAAAATGAGTGATCAATGTCAACTTCTCTAGGTGAAATAGTTGCAGTTGTATTGACTTCTGGTGAATTAACTAGCACTAAGGTTTCACAAACCGATGATTCTGGTTCTGATTCAATCTAAATGGGAGGTGACTAAGGAGAAAATGGCGAACCAGGAGATGAAGACCCGGCTTCAACTTGTACTACTGGCTCTACTGGAACTTTCAGCACCTTCTCGATCTGCTCTTGTTGACTTTCGTTTCCACTCCTCGTTCTTCCGCTAACTCTGGCACTTTCACATGGATTGCTCCATGTCTTCTCTCTGGGTCTTGACTGTGATGTGGAAGATAGTGAGGAAAACACCACTGGCGGCTCTGCAACTGGAACTACCTTTCGCCTCCTTTGTTGTCCAATACATGTTAGTCTTGACAACTCCTCTTGACAGGTCCTCAACTGAAGTACTCTCTCTGGCGTACCAATCCGGTTGTCGAAGCGGCTGGCAAGCAACTTGATCCTTGACGAATGTGCTAAGTAACACCTCTCCATCATCATCTGAAAAACCTTCAACATCTTCTAATAAGAAATCAGCAAGTTGAGGAAGAGTGAGTCTGTAATAGTGATGCCTGTGAACTTCGAATTCATCTTCGCAATTGACCTAAAAATCTTCAAGTGTTGGCCTATGTGAATTACTTCGTTCCAACCGAGCTACATAGAGACCCAAAGGATCATAGGAGCGCTTTTCGCTGAGATACTTGAGATGGAGTTTTGACAACTCGTTACTCATCAACTTGCAATCGGCTACTGATTTACATTTGAATATGCCTAATCCACATGGAAAAGTGAATGCTTGCTTGTGTTAATTGCAAAGAAAAGCATGAACCTCGTGAACCTGTCTCAGGAACTCCATGAACAAGACCTTATTAGACAGGTATCTTGGTAGCATCAGAGGTTCTCCTGTGTAACCATACACTCGAATATAGGTGAATGTGGGAAATTGGATAAACCAATCTGCCCAATTCTCCATTGCTGATTTAGCCTCCATCGGGATTCTGATGTGCATCTCATTATCAGGGTCTCTAACTGTCTTCATCAAGAAGTGATCGTTCACCTATTTGAAATCCTGTTCAACTTTTCAGAACTCCAACTGTGGGAAGTATTCGTGCACATGTTGAACGCCAAGAGTTCCATTGGTTTTCAAAGCTCTAAAATTGCCTCGGAATACAATTAAATTGACAAGATAAGAAACCATATGAAGCTCATGGATTTTAAGGAATTATGTGATTTGTTGGTGAAGAACTTCACTGATCAACATAGCCCAATCCAAGTGTTCTTTATTATTCATAATTTGGGAGATGACATAGAACATCCATGGTCGAAAAACATGAGCTTCCTCCTGACCTGTAACCCGGTTGAGCAAGGTAATCAAAATAGCTATCTTGTCCTTGAACTATCCACGCCCAACCTTCTTTGGCAAGTTGGTTTTTTGTTCTTTTAGCCACCTTTGAGTGACCTTCCTCTGAGATCTTTCCTTGTCTTCCTGCCATATCTTGTCACATTCCTCCATGACTATGACAATTATCTGTACAAGGTGGAATGGCGAAGCACTTCTCGACATCTCTCAGCTTAAGGCTGCAAACAACTCACCCATCTGCTGATCGGATTTGTTGTGTAGATGAGTCATAATGCTTAATGCATGCAATGACGAATTCAAGATCAAACACTATGATGGGGATACAGGTTGCTGCCAGCAATCCGAAGCGATCAAGATGCTTGATTGTCGCACTGTCAATGCCTTCTAACGTGCTCAATTTAATCACTCGATAAACGTGACCCAAGTCTATGTCAAAGGTTTTCAAAAAGTCATGAACTAAGACGGATTTGGTCCTGTATTCAATTGGGTCGAACTACATTTTGAAAATCTAGACTTTTGACTGTAAAGTCATATATGTTTGGGCAAACTTCAAAAAAGGCTAAAAATGGCTCCTGATGAGGCTAAAAATAACCAGTTGAGGGAAAAAATTTAGGAATTTTTTTGAAACGTGAGTTTTGTAAAGAATGAAATTCTAAGCCAACCCACATTGTCAGAAACTCAAAAAAATGGCTTTTACTAAGGCATGCAAAGACTTTTCAGATTAGAAACTACAGGGGTTGTAGGGGCACCGGGGACAATTTTTCCCAAGAAAAACTGGCACATGGGTTTTGTAGGCACCAATGAGCTAAGAGAACCCAGATGACCAGATTCTGAAAAAGATGTTGTTTACTTTGACATGCGAGAGAAAACCTAAGACAAGGATAGAAGAATTCGAGAGAGAGAGAAAATAGAAATTATATTCTGCCTCTGAAAATGACGCCTATGCCTTGAATGAAGCTTGATGAAGTCTGATATGCATGCACTCGAAAGATGAAGTCTGGAAAATAATTCATCTGAATAATCTAGACCTGTCACTACAAAGAACACTGAAAAATGTCACCTATAGCACCTTCAAATCTTGCTTGCACGAGAAAATATGTGTTTCTCCTTAACCTGTGATGAGAATGGACGCCCAAATGCCTTATAAATAAATTTCATGAATTAAGGTGTCACTTTGCATGCAAAAAACCTAAATTTGGGATGCAATAATCTTATTGGACCTCAATTCAATTAATTGGATGAAAAATAAACCCTAAAATGGGCGCCACTCAACATGCACAGAGAAATTCGCCACATGCATGTAAAAATTAAGTCATTTTGAGGTTGACTTAGAAGTTAAACTAGAGTTTTAATTTAAGCTGAAGGCGTATCCAATTTGAAAGAGAGCAACCTAGTATTTTAAATCGATGGTTCACCTCCTCATGGCATGGGAGATGATTGAAATGCTCTCCACCGTTTATCATTTCTCACGATTTTCAATCGTTTCTAAAGCATTGAAAGCATCCATATACGAATATATACAGTCAAATGTGTACTCGATTCACCAGGACAGCTCACGTTTACAAATTTGCTTCTGCAGTGATGCAAGACGATAGAGATGTTTGTCCGTCGCTCACCGTTTTATTCGCCTTTTTTGTCACCGTTTTTCTATTATCGTTGTTATTTACATTCCTGCCATTTTTTCCTGTCACTTTTTTTCTCGAGATTCATAATATTTTTCGTTCAAACTCTGTTCATTTCCAACCGCTTTAATTTGCCTGCGATTAACTTTATTTTCATTTACTTCGCGCCTACAGTAAATAAAATAGGTTTTTTTTATGGGATGGGAGGGAGGTATTAATTTTTTATGTTATTATGAGGGGGATTAAATAGGTAATGGGCTTTTTATTTAAATTGTTTTTAATAAATTAATTTAAATAATATTATATTAATTTATATTATATATTAATTATATTTTGTTTCATATTTAATAATATATTATATAAAATACAATATATTATATAAAATATATTATATTATAATAAATATAAATATAATTTAATTTTTATATATAATTAAATAATAAATGTGTTAAACATATATTTTTACAATATAATATATTATTAAAATATATCTAATAATTTATATTATATAAAATTCAAATATAATACATAATCATACATAAAAATTATATTATGTTATTTATATTACACATGTAATTATATTATTTAGATATTTATGCTTATATTTATATTTATATTATACTATATTACATTATTTATATTATATTATTTATTTTCATTATATAATATTATATTATGTAATTTATATATTATTTATTATATTTATATTTATATTGGCTCTAGGAAAATTTACCGCAAGCAATTCACCTATAGCAAATTCACCGTAGAAAAATTCACCACCAACAATTCACCGCCACGAAAAATTAACCGCATTAACAATTTTTAATATTAATGCGATTAATTTTATGTAACGGTGAATTGTTGGCGATGAATTTTACTTGTGGTGAATTTGTCATGGCGGTGAATTTTCTGTATGCTATTTATATTATATATTATATTGTAATATTTACAGATTTATTTTGTATTGCTTCTCAGATTTATTGAAAATCAACGGTTGAAGTTCCCTTTCATTTGTGTACTCTTTTCCATTTTAGTTATTTCATGTGTTATTTTTATAAGTTATATACACATTGTTCTATTTCAACCAATATGTCTACACAAATTCAAATAAGGCCCAACACTTCCGAGGGCCAAGCAACAAATTCAAATAAGCAATTTTGAGAGTTCCTAATCTTCAAATTCTTCAAAGGAATGTCACATGACGGGAATAAAAAGAAAATATTTTGAAAGCTATGTCAAATTCATAATCTTTAGTTCTATACTTGTTAGCATTTTATTTATTTCATGTGTTGTTTCTTTAATTTATATACACATTATTCAATTTCAACCAATTTGTCTACACAAATTCAAATAAAACCATACAATTATTCAGCGTACCCCATTGCACACCTAAAGTGCAATTGCTAGTATTATTTTAAGTTGAGTTCAAAAACTCCTCCATTATAGGGCGGCCAATGCATTTCAATTCAAAAGTCAAAGTTTGACTTGGGCACCAACTCTCCAGCCTTAGAAACTTTTTTGAAAATTTTCATTTGCAAACGTCACCGAAGCTTATGTTTGATCACTAATTCTGATTGACTGATGTATCCAATAGATTGGCTGGCAGTTTCATTGAAGAGCAGGATCAAAACTGAAAAGGAGCTCCCTGAGGATGCAAATCCTAATTTTGACTTTTGAGCCTTCAAAATTCGGGGCACCCCTGGCCTCCAAGTGCACTTTTTCTTATCAAACTTAGTCAAATTTTCATGCATTTTCATCATTTTGAACTTGATTTCTACCTTCCTTTAGCCTGCAACTTTCCAGCACTTGACAAAACTTTCGAGCCGACTGACAGGTCCACTGCGGAGTTGGCTCAATTCTGAACATGATCTCCTAGAGAGCATAAACCCCAAAACCTTCATCTAACAGGTGAAAATCTTGGGCACGCCGGGCCAGGGGTGCTTTTATTTCTAGACAGCCATTTTCGCAACTTGTTGATTCTGCATTCAATCTTCGGCTGCCGGCTACTGACAAGTCTTCTGACCCAGCTGAGATATGCAATGGAAAGCTAGAAGCATCACGGACAGGATGAGTATTTGAGCTAACCCAAACAACTGCATTTGAGGGTTCAAAACCCTAGGCCAGGGGCGCTTTTGCTCTGAACTAACATTTTTGACCATGATAAAAGCCTTACGTTTGACTCCTGATTCCGGCAGTTCAGCAACTCAGATTAACCCGCTGACGGATTCGTTGCAAAGCCTGATCAAGTCTGAAACAAACATCCTAGGTGTCATTTGATCAAAAGGTTTCATCTAGTACCTCAAAAGTTTGGGCGCCCCTGGCCTCCAAGGACTCTTTTCTGCTCCACTGTTAGTCAAAATTTGACCAATTTCATCTCCCTTGTTCCTCATTCAATCTCCAGTTTCAGGTGCTAGACAAATCTTCTGGACTGGCTGGTAGGCTCAACGCAAAGTTGACAGTATTCTAGAGAAGTCTTCTTGAAAGTGACAAATCTCAAAAAGATAATCTAAGCTTTTGAAACCTAGGGTGCCCTTGGCTAACAGGTGCTCCTTTATTTCCAAAGATAGAAAAATTTCAAGCATTTTCACCTTGACAAAAATCCCCTCTGAGACGAAGCATCATTTTGAACATATCTCGCCATAGAATCTTCGCTGGAGTGTTTCAAGCTTAGATTTCAACACCTGGTATCTAGCCATCTGCCATTGTTGACCTCAGAGGTCCTAACTTTCCTCCTAAAAAAATGAGAACAACCCACCAAACTTAAACTGACTTTTTCTTGATTTTGACTTCACCACTATGATCGTAAAGTGAAATAAGCCAATCAAAATAATATTCAGTCAATTCTGGCAAGATCCCATTTTTTAGGGTTTTTACTAAAAATAGGGGCCCAGAAACCCTAAATTTCAAAATTTTCAAATTTTGCAAGTATCTTCGAGACAGTAAACCAACCAAAAGCCCATACTTTGCTTGCCCAAAAACTGACTTTTGACAACAATTTTACAAGGTTTAGACTATTTTAATCAAAATACCTTAATGAAGCAAAAAATTTGTTTTGGGTACAACAAGGTCAATGGGAAATCATTACAAAGATTTATCAGCTACATCAGTCTATCATTTCAGTAAGGAGAATCACCTCAGTATGAAGATATGTGGTGGTTCTAAATTGAATGTCTTGTGTGGTTAGCAAACCATGCCATATAATGAAGATTATGAGTTTCAAACAAAGATTTGCACAAAGATAAGGATATGTTGGTGTTTAAATTTGCACCTCTGGAATGCGTATTTGAAACGGAGAGCTATGCACAGTAAAACTGCTCTTCAAATTAGGAGGGGAAGCTCCCTCTTGCTGATGGTATTGAAAGAAAGTAAACTAAAAACTAAGTTGCCTATCTTTTTGATCAGCTAGAGCACAAGGTTTATTAAACACAAACGCCGCAACTAAGATTTTCTGATTTAAGAACTTCAACTACGACTAACTTAAGCTAAAGACGTTTCTAACTTCTCAAGTAATACGCAGAGAAAAAGCAACTAGAAATGAACAAGGTTGATTCTCTGACAAAGTGCTTCAATAAACTCTTTCTCAACATACATCTACACACTTCAATGTAAGTTGAAATTAAGATCACAAAAGCATAACACAAATAACGGAAATCTGAGACGTTATACCAAGGCAAAGGAGGCTCATGATTTTATTTCTCAAACTTCTGGAACAAAAATAACTAAACACATGCCTGGAACAAGAGTTTGCAGCTAAAGAGGCTTGCAAAACTTGTTCTTACACAATAGTAACAGCAATTACAATAACTACTTGTTGGCTAAAAGAGACTCAACAATTCGCTATCATAAAACAATTGAACAACACTGAATAACAAATAGAAGGCACTTAGGCTCAGCGTTTTGTTATCATGAGCATGGTTAAAGAAAACTATTGAGCAAAGGCTCTTATTTATAGGCAAGCAGGGGAGTAGGGAACCCTAAAATCTCCTTGCTTTCACAATCTAGGGCTTCCTCAGCAAGCAAGCTTTATTTCTAAATCTAGAAAGAAGATAACATCCAACACCTAAGAAAGTAAAAAAAGCGGGAAACGCCAACTATTTCATTTATCTTCTTTCTCTTCTTCAAAGAATGGATAAGAATTGCTCCAAGAATAGAAAGGAAGCGGAAAGAAAGCTTCTAGATGAAAGCTATTTCAAATCTCAATCACATCCGCTAAAAAGCAGGAAATTGTGTCTTGGTTCGGTGCATCTATCCCATCAATAGCAAAGTTGCGTTTTTCCAAGATATCTTCTCCATTTGCAATTGATCTCAGGAAATCTTCAACCTCATTGGCCGCTTTTTCAAATTTTGCTGACATCATGGCAAGGTGATTATGATAGAAATCTCATCTTTGAACTCACCTCGCCCAATGTTCTTAGGCAAAGTCTTATGCTTCTCCTTCATCCACCTTTGAGCAATCTTCTTGTTATATTTGTCCTTGTGCATTTCCCACATCCTCTCACATTCGCCCTTTGAGATAGTGATACTTTTAGGCCAAGGGGGAATGGAGAAACATTTCTCGATCATATCAGGTTTCAAACTGCAGATCAATCTGCGATCAACTGATTGAATCTCCCTTGTAGCCGGATTGTAATGCTTGATGCAAGTGATTACGAACTCGAGGCTCTGGACCGAAATAGGAATAGATGTTGCTGCGAGGAGTCCGGAGTGTCCCAAGTTTCTGATTGAAGTGTTGCCTGCGCTCTCCAAAGCATGTAGATCAAACACCAACTTGATGTGATGCAAGTCCGTCTCAGTTGCTTTGATGAAATCATGGTAGAGAGCTGATTTGGTCTTGAAATCATTGAGAGTGTACTCCATTTCGAAAACCTTGAAGAATGACTGTAAACTCGCCTAGATTCAAACAAGTTTTGAGCAACTTACTATTTTTAGAATGCTGATTTTTCTTCCTCCAACAGACAATTTTTTGAAAAAAATTCTGAGATATGGGTTTTGCTTAGAATTTCGTTGCAAGACAACCCAAATCGTCCGTTTTTGAAAATTTTGATTTTAGGCTGAAAAAGCAGCAAACCCTAATTTCTTCAAATTTTCACAAAAAAAACTGGCCCCTGGTTTTTGTTCAGAATACAATTAGAAATGGACCCAGTTGATCAGATTTGAAAAACACTGATAGCTGATCGAAAAAGCAGCCAACCCTAAAATTTGAAATTTGCTTGAAAAACGTTGTAATATGGGTTTTCTTCAGAAGACTAATTTGAGAGGACCCAGATAATCAAAAATTGAATGCACTGAGGATTTCACTGACATGCAAATAAAAAGCAGCTGCTGCAACTTGATGAATTTCTTGATAATTTCTTCAAAAGAATGAGATGATAAGACCGAGATGGCTGAAAATTTGAAAATTTTGGCCGCCTTCTTGAAAAATTTGATCTTCTAGATGAAAAAGCAAGGCCTTAGGCTGTTGGTCTGAAAAAAAATTGATGAAGAATCAGCAAACTTGAGTTCTTGAATCATGAAATATAACTTCAAATCTGCTGCTCCACTCTTTTCCTTTGAATGCCACCTGCAAAAATAATGAAATTTGCATGGAAGAGAGGTGTTAAATAGACTTAGGGTTTGAAATAGGTCTGCTTTCTTTTGCTTTAAACTTCAGAAACCCTAAAATTGGCCTGTTCAATGAACTTGGACATTCTCTTCATCTCACAATTTTGAAATTTTTGAAAATTTTGAAAATTTCACTGAGGCATTGAAAGTTGGGCGCCCTTCTTCCTAGAGGCACCTATTTCATTCAAACTTAACCATTTTTCTGAGTTTTTCAACTTTTCTTCCATTTTAACCCCTGGTTTGATCTTGATTTCTAGCTTCTAGATTGACCTAATGAATGGGCTGAATGATTCATTGCGTAGCCTGACTGATTCTGAGAAGATTGTTCTGAAGGCGTCTCTGGCGAAAAACTTTGTTTTGACCTTCAAATTCATGGGAGCCTATTTCCTCCAGGGGCGCCCATTTTGTCCAGAGTTAGCCATTTTTATGGTTTTCAAGTTCTTCCTTTTCCTTTTGATCTTCTGATGAAATCTCTGTTCCGAGAGCTACGCTGATCCGATTGACTGGCTGGTAGGTTCACTAGATAGCTTGGTTGAATCCGATGAAGTGATCTTGGAGGCTGCATAGGCAAATCCCATCATTTCAAAGCTCAAAACCTTGGGCGCCCTTTCTCTCTAGGGGCACCCAACCTCACCAGACTCGAGCATTTTTAACATTTCATCAACTCTCTTCTACAGATGATCTCATCAGATCTGGTGACCCGGAGCTCAGATTGGCTGATGGCTGGGCTTGTCGCGAAGCTGAGGAGATTCTGAAAGGGGTCTTCTAGGACTCACTTCAGCAAAAAGTTAGATTTAATACTTCAAAAGCTTAGGCGCCTATTTGCTTTTGGGGCGCCCATTTGCTCCAGACTTAGAATATTTTCATTTGATTTCATCTTCAAACTTTGAATCTTTATCTTATACCTTCAACTCTAATCTGGATTTGCCGGAAGATGACAAGTCGGATACTCTGACGAAGAAACCCGTTGTGAAGCTGTTTGAATTCCGGAGAGATTGAGCCCTTTAGCAAACCCTAACTGTTGGATTAGGACCCTTAAAAAGCTGGGCGCCCAAAGTCCCCAGACTTAGTCAAATTTTGGTGATTTTCATTTTTTTTATTCTAACTTATGTTTGGATCCTCCCTGTTTGATCTCAAATCCCGGATGACTAGAAGATCCGATGACTGCACCGTTGGATTTGTTGCGGAGCTGGAAGAAAACTAAGCAACTTTGCTTGGAGGCTTAAACCCTAATTTCAACATTTAATGCCCTAAAAAGATGGGCGGCTATTCTCTCCTGGGGCGCCCATGACAAGCAGTGTTAGAATATTTTTCACAGTTTTCACCTTCTTTCCTCGTTCTTCGTGCTTGCTCACCAACTCACCTTCTACTCAATGCTTGAGTGTTGAATCTAACGTCTGGCAGCTGACTGACCTCCATTGATGACCTCAGAGCTCCTAATATGCTTCTGAAAAAGCAGAATAGACCCACTAGAGCACAACTGATCTTTTTGAGATTCTGACTGCACCAGCCTGATATGGAAGTATTTTGAGCCAATCAAAATCAATCTGGACCCTATCGGACCAACTTTCTATTTTTAGAAAGTTTTGCCAGTATCCGTTTCAAAAGAAACCCAGAAAAAGTTACTATTTTTAGGGAATTTCTAAAAATAGCAGTTTTCCTAAAAAAAAAAGGGATGAAAAATTGACATCTTGGTTTTGTAGATTAGGTCGCTTCGAGCAGACCCAGATCATCAGATTTTGAAAATTTTACGTTTTAACCCCTCATGCAAGACATGCACACCCAAATTTTGACCTTTTTGACAGATTTAACAAGACTTTTACTCATTTCTTCAAAATGTATAAGTGTAACAAAATTTTAATTTTGGGGTACAACAGGATATTCATTACCCTTGAACTACAAATGAAATATTTTTAAGTACAAATTGAAAACTGCAATGTTCTACACAATCAAGCACACCTAGCAAGCAAGAAGTCAGATTTCCAAGAATAAGAATGGAGGGATTTCAGTTTGTGTTTAAAAGTTTGCAAAGATCATCAAAGGTAAATGTTTGGGTTTTCAAAACATGAAGTTGTAGGATAGAAGAATGGTGCATGCCACAAGACACAAATGAATTTTTTTTTTTAAATATCAAAATGGTTTACCATATGCCTAGTCACATGCCTAAGAACTGCTAAACATTTTTTAAAAATCTTAAGGATGCATTCATTTATACTATTGTGCACCTAACAAGGATCAAAGGGACTTCAAAAACAAGCAAAAAATGTGCATTCGTGCATAATGGTGCACGACTAATATAACTAGCTAACAAGTGAGTTTAAAATAGCATGTACGGAGATGCCCTAGCGTGCACTTGTAGCTATAAAATCAAAAGCAAAAACAAAAAAATGCAATTCCATGTCCTCACACATGCCTTTATAAAGAAAATGCCAACAAAACTGAAACCCTAAAATTGCAGTGCATAGGTGCACTCTTGACAAAGGAGGATTGACATTTTGAAGATGAGGCAAAAACCCTTACATGGATGTGTGTCTATGTAAAGGAAAGGAGGGCAACAAATTTAAAGAGCTAGTTTGCATTGTTGAGCACACAATTGGTGAATAGGGCCAGCCAAGGTTTTATTTATAACACCTACATGAATATATATTGCTGCAAACTTGTTAAAGGCCAACTAGGTTTGTATGATGCTCTACATATAGGCACTCTATACAAGGCAGACAACGTTTTCAAAGTAAAAAGCCTCTATTTATAGTGGCAAATTTCCATACAAAAGCCATTCAGATTTTGATTTCAAACAAACGCAACTTTTCTTATAGAAATTCATCTCATTACAAAGAAAACTGTAATGTCCCCTTCCTAGGCAGTTCAAGTGATTTAGGGGTTAGCCTATCATTCAGACCCTCGTAGGCTGACAAATGTGTTTAGAGGGTTGCTTTTGGCAGTTATCCGAGTTTTGGGACATTACTCCATCAGTTGATTCAGGTTTGGGCCTTTGTAGAGTCTTACAAAGTGATATTCAGGCACTTACTATTTATAGTAAGTCAAGTCGACAGGGTTTACTATTTCTAGTAGGGCACCTAGCTCAGTTGGTCTTCTCAGTTCCGACCCAGTTTGACAATTTGATGAGCACATGAGGAATAATGGAGTATTTAACAATAATTAAATGATTATTATTATGACTTTATATTATAAAGTCACTTTAAGTGAAATATTAAAGTTACTAATTATTTAAATGGCTTATTATAAAGTATTTTAATGACTTTATAATAAAAGAGGCGAAATGATTATTTAATGAGTTTATTACTCAATAAAGGGGACGCCATTTATTGATTAATGTGCCTAAGTTCAAAAAGGGCGAATTTTATATAATTAAATGCATTTAAGTTGCTTTTTTGAGGGGGTCGAACTTGTGAGAGATTATATATTTTCTCAAGACAGAATAGAACTCATTATGATATGATTATTCAAATTTTGTCTTTTCTCTCTGAGAACATTTGGAGTTGGAGAAACAAGGGTTTCTGCAAACAGGTTTTGGAGAACGTCAACTCTTCAGAATCAGACATACTGAGGTTGTGAAAGATCAGTTGAAGCTTGTCAACAGAGTGGCTTCATACAGAAGTCATATTAGAGCATATTGTGAAGTTTTTTATCAAGGGTTTGGATCGATCTTCTTCAAAAGTGAATTCAATTGCAGTGGCTATTCATATTCATCATCTAGCACTCATCCCAAGGCCGTACGGAATTCATTTATTGCTGATTTTGGCCGTACCCCTTCAGCTGCAAGGACGTCTTTCTCTGTTGAGGCAAATCGCCTTGCCTTTTTGCTTGGTTCTTCTTTCACTGTTGGCGCCTTGATCTTTTGAGGTCCTTGCGTCATTTTCAAAGAGGGAGATCAATGTTCCCTATGCTAGCCGTACCATTTTCTCATCATTCAAGCGGCTGCAATAAAAACCAGGTTTTCATTAAATATTATTGCCTTTTTGTTTGCACGTTTGAATTTCGCCTCTGTAAGCATTCAGCAAGATCAATAAAACAATCGCCTTCAAGTTATAAGTTAATTTCCTTCATTTTAGCCTTCTGGTATTTTATTTATATTTTTCAAGCATTTATTTCCAAAATCGCACCATTTCCTCTTATTGCAAAAAATTACAAAAAAACTCAAAACACAACAAAACAAACAAAAATTGCATTTCCGTCAGAAGTTGGGGTTGAGAGACACCTGGTCTTACAAAAACCAATTTTAATAGTAATTTAAGAGGTGTAGGAAATAGCAGTAGCGTTTGTGTTTAAATGGGTCTCAGTCACTGGTAGCAGCGAATTCATTCTTCTTGCAGTCTATAGCAGGGCAGCCACTGTTATCTGCAGTAGAGAAGGATTTAGCAAGCAGCAGGATAGCATTGACATTCATTGAGTTTTCAGTCATACATCAGCAAAATTGACAAAGAGATAATAGCAGTCATTGTTCCATAACAACAGTTTCATCATTTAATAAGGTTTTGTTATCAGATTTCAGCAGTAAATTTAGTTCAGATTATTCCATTTCAGCAAGATAGTGATTGGCAAATACAACGGGTGATCCTGGATGTCAACATCATCACATTGGTGCATTTGAAAGCATCATATGCTTCAATACTTCAGGGTACGGTTTTGAGAAGAGAACATCAATATTCTTTGCATATTTTGATCAAGGAAGCATAGAAATGATCCTCAAAAACAGTTTAATCATTACATGAACCAACAGTGAGAACTTGTTATTCCTTCCATTCTTCATTCAAGTATTTCAATGCAGTAACTTCATTTTCGTCATAGGATATCGCTGAAGAAGTTTGGAGTCACAAGGTTGGCAAGGGGCAGATGCTAGAATTCACATAAAGAGGTTTCAGATTCAAGAATCAAATTTTCAGGGTTTCAAGGGATTTTCAGAGAAATTGCCATGTTGAAAGTGAAGAATTTCATCAGAATCATCATTCAAAGCCACCTTTCAGTAGTCTATTTTTAACCATAGTTATTTATAACTCATGCTATCTTGAGCTATCTTTTTAGAAATCTATTTTTGAATTTCTTGCCATGCAAGAGCTGGGAATTCTAGTGTAAGTTTATTGTAATCTTTATGAGCAGTCTACCTGAAGATTGTTGGAGTTCAAATTTAGTATTAGTGGATGGAATATGGTAATAAAGCTTATTTGCATTTCACGCAAGCCGTCTATTTTTAGAGTAGAAGTTGCAGTTAGCTTTTTATTTATTTCTCATGCAAAGCTTTGTAAAACCTTATAAATAAGTGATTTGGCACTTTGTTTAAAGTTCAATATTGTTATTGATTTAGAATTCAGTATTCATTCAATAGAATTTAGCATGCACGTTTTGCTGCTAAAATTCTTGTTGAAGTCTTATATCTTATGTGTTAGTCGTGCTTTTGTGAGTTGAATATTGCCAAACATTTACTAAACTTTGTATTGCAGCAGATGTTAAGTTAGTTGTTGTAGCTTTGAATGTAATCACCACATTTAGCTTGTAATGTCTTGTGTATGCGTGTCAAGGTAGATTAAATTACTTTTAGCAAATTTGCAAGCTTTCTATTGCAAATTTTACTCAAAGTTGAAGATTGTGACTTTGTACTAATTCATTAATTCAATTATCAAAGCATTCATGCCCTTGTGTTTAAGTCTATTCAAATCCTGATGTGTACATGCGTTGCTAAGTCTCTACATTTAGTTGAGCAATGTAAGCATCGTAGTTGTTGTAGGGTTTTCATTCAACCGAAAAAACATAAAAAACCTTTTTGCCTTGAGTTGAAGTGGGTATCAACATTTTTCCCCAGGTGAATCCAAAAGGACTGTGATGAGCCCTGCTAGCTCTCAACTCAAACCCCAGTATTTTCTTAAGTCTTAATGAGTTATTTTAGTTTTTTAGAGAAAAGTTCATAGACAGAAGAGAAGGGGCGCAACATATAAAAGCTCATAAACTGTAAAACAGAGCTATTTTCTACAATATGGAAATGCAGAAGGCGTTATTTTATTGAAACAATTAGATCACAAGTGATAGACATACCAGTATGTTTCCAGATTATTTATTTAACACAGTAAGCCAGCTCGCCAGCCAAGAATGGTGAAAACTGGCATATAAGGACGCCTGGCCTCCAGATTTGAGTTCTCCTTCGAAACTGGATACAAGTCTTTGAAAAAGGTAGACGCCAGAGATGGAAGTCAAAAAGCATCCAAAAGGAAGGCGTTTCAACAAGTCACTTCACACGCCTCTCTAAATGGGCACATATCCCAATGCAAGTAGTACGGCCAAGAAGAAAGAAAAGTAGTAACCCTGCTGGAGCCACAGATCTAATGAAGAGGACGCCACAAGTGAAGAACCCCCTTTCTTATTGCAATCAACAGGAAATCTGTATAAAATACTCTGACTGAATCATGTAGAACCTCTGAATGAAGCTCTCAACTGCACTGATTCGACTAATCTCTCACAATCTCAAGAGTGCTCAACATCGAAGAGGAATCGTTCTCCAATGGAAAATTGTTCAAACCCTGATCACAAGAGAATGCACAGGAAGAAACACAATGGAAAAGTCGAAATATTCAATGATGAGTTTCTCATTGCCAAAAATGCCTTATATGCAAAAAAGGCACGAATTCCAAGAAAGATACACCCTTCTTTATATTTTAAATCCTTTTAAAATATATTTAAGTCATTTCAATAGTTTTGACTTAAATACTTGGGCGGCCTTTAATATTTAAGTGATAAAAAATATTAAATCACCTTTAGAGAATATTTAAGTGATTTAAAATGTATAAAGTCAATTTGACTTTATAATAAAATATTAAGTTAATTAATAACTTAAATCACTCAAATAGGCATAACTTCCACAAATCTTCATAGAATCTTGTGCCGTCAGAAGCTATCAACTCCAGAACTGCCAAGGCCTGCAATGAGCTAATCCAAGAACTCTGAAAACGAGAACGACCAAGCTCTCCAGAAAGTACCACTGACCCTCTAACCAATCCAGCTAGCCCACAAGGGTCCAATAATAGGCTAACCACCATCAAACATGATCATGCCGAAAAAGGGGACATTACAAGGACATACCTTCAGTTATGTTTAGCATGAGTGTGAACCAACCCAAAAACCACCATACAAATTGTAAAGAGCAAGTACATATTGTTCAAACTAGATTACTTTTTGTTTACAAGAAGATTCCCCTTCTAATTTGAAGAGCAATTCTCCTACACATTTGTATAATTTTGTGTCACACTAAAAGGTGTGAATTAAAGCACCAACACCTAGCAAGTTGCCTAGCTACCAAGTTAAAACCATCAATAATTAACACTTCATTTTTCCTCAAGGATTTCATGGCTTTCAACAATATGCTTTTAAGATGTCAACTAGAAGAAAGTCATTCTAGTTAGTTTTGATGTTGTCTCACTCTTCACAAAGCTCCCTCTAGATGAAGCTATTACGGTCATCAAGGAAGTAACAAATAGTATTAGTATGGCATCTAAATTGATGGAATTCTTCCTAAGATCTACTTATTTTAATTTCCAAGCAGTGAATTATGGGAAAATAAAAGGGATGTCCATAGACTTAACTCTCTCCCCTATTCTGGTTAGCTTATTTGCAGATAAATTCAATTCATGCAATCAAATCCTTCCCACTGAAATTGAATTAGTGGTACAGTACATGGATGACACCAACGTAAGCCAAGATCATGTTGAGATATGCAAGACATGTTCATGGCACATCTGAATGCGCAATTAATTTTCCATGTGTAATATCCCACCCCTTCCTGAGATATTTGCTAATTGAATTTGCTCAATTAATTTCAGTTTTGATGGTTTGACATTTTGTCAAACACTTTGTATGCAAGGTAGCTGAATCCTGATTTTAGGGTGTCTAGGTGTTTGATTTGCTGTGTTTTGATTGATTTTAAATACCACAACATTTGCCAATAGATAGTAATGATAACCAACCAATTTTGCATAACAAATATTAAACATTCAACCTCAAATCTGGTTCTATTATCACTATGACAGGTCTAAATACATAGATATCAGGTCTGATACACTTTAGATCAGACTGTAAACATCATATGACAGCGGATACAAGATGTAAAGAGTGGAATGCCAAACTGATCACAACATACCTGTGAGTTATTCCTTCAACAGTGTGACTTCTATGGTCAAAGAATGAAGGCTGAAGGGGTACGTACAGACTGAACAATAAACTTCAGACTGCTGTAGATGATCCTGTAGCTGAAAGCCAAAACAATGATATTGCTTCTCTGGAAAATTTAACAGCAGACCCTCACTTATGGATGCCTAGCATCAGATGTTGGTTTCTCCAGCATTAAACTGATGCACATTAGATGCCTTGCCCTAGCCATCCTTGATGGTGAAGACCGGAACAGATTGGTTAGGCATTTCATGTCAAAGATTCACATGCCCAGCTTGGAATGAGGAGGGCCTGAGCATTATCCACACGTGGCTGCCAATAGTGACTGCTAACAGCAATTAAAACCCTTTCTCAACAGATATAAAACTGCTCAGACGCAACGTTCTTCTTATTATCTGTAGTCTACACTCCAAACCCTTGAAACTCCTGTAGATAGTTCTTCAGCTATGCACAATAAAACCCCATGTGCCAAATGATGAAGATCATTGACAGCAATAAAGATATTCAATGATATTTATCTCTAAAAATTTCTGATCTGTGAGTAATAATCTTCAAAACCCTTGAACAATCTTTGAAGACAATCACTTTCTGATTTGTATAAACTCCATCGATGCTCATCTGTGACCTCCGTATGAAGCCACCAGCACAATCAAAGAGAGGCTACATTCTCCAAGATTGAATTTACTGCAAAACCCTAGGTTTCTTCTTCAAAGCCAAAGCTTCTTCAGAATAGACAAGTGTTGAATGCTTTCAAGAATGAATGAAATCCCTTTTTAAAAAGCCTTTATATAATATTCAATTTGTATTTGGCTTCATCTCATTAAATTTCACTTTAATTTCATTTACTTTTCCCTCCATTTGGTGCACAACAAAATAATATAAAGTATATTTTCATAATCACTTATATCTCCCTTAAAATTGGCGCTTTATATTATTCCACAAGTAGGTGCCCATAATATGCACTTATAATTTGACTTAAATGCACTTTATATAACTTGACTTTATAATCATTAAATACCCCTTTTAATAATAAAGTTAAATAACATTTAATGATGTGCACTTTTTAATTAATTATTAATAAAGTATTACTTTATTAATAATTAAAATGTCATAACTCCAAAAATACTCATTATTTCTCGATTCCGTCAGAACTAGGTGGTCAACCACAAAAACAACTACTCATCCAAATGCCTTTCCCAAAATAGAAAGGTTGGCCGTTGACACTCAACTGACTTACTATAAATAGTAAGTGCCTCAAAACGGAACCAAAACCCTCTGAATAGCTTAGCCTCAGAATATACCAAGTACCAACAATCTGGAGAGGTAAACACTGTCAACTACCATCGAAAGAGCTCGTTAACGCCCAACTGGACCCTCTAATCACTAAACACTAGCCTACGAGGGTCAATTGATAGGATAATCCTTCAAACTCTAATGCTCATGAAAATGGGGACATTACAATCTGCCCTCCCTGAAATTGCTTGGGGACTGAAATTGCTTGTCCCCAAGCAATCTCCACCACAAAGAAACTCCACTAGAGGTCCAAAGGAAAAACTGTGAGATAAACAAAGGTAGCAATTAATGTGGGAACTTTTGGCAATGAGATAAACAAAGGTGTTATTAAATTGCTACCAAAGGATGGTAACAAAGATTTGATGAAGAACTAGAGATCAATAACTCTGCTTAATATTTCTTCTAAAATAATGTCAAAGGCATTGTCTCTAAGACTAAAAAATAGTCTCCCCAAAATTATCTCCTCCTCTCAAAGAAGTTTTGTTAAGGGGAGACACAATTTAGAAAGCTTATTTGCGAGTCGGAAAGGGCTAAAATTGGGCTAGGTTAACTAAATAAAACATTTGCATGACTCTACAAGATTTTGTGAAAGCTTATGAAAAATTGAATAGCTTTTTATAATGAGTCTTAGAATCCATAGGGTTTCAAAAGAAATTCTATAAAATAGTAGAAGTGTTATCCAAAGATGTATCTACTCAAGTAGATATCAATGGTGAGTTAACTAAACCATTTCTCTTGCAAAGATCTATCAGACAGGGATGTCACTAGCTCCCTCTCTTTTTGGCATTGCATCAGAAGTAATACATCATCTTCTAAGAGCTTCTAATATTCATCCGCCAGTTAAAGGTTTATCTCTTCCAAATAATAATGAATTGATAAATATCCAATTTGCTAATGATACTGCTTTGTTTTGCTATCCTTGAGGAAAATAACTTTGATAATTTGATAAAAAAGACTTGGGATATACTGTCTTGCTTCTAGTTCAAAAATATCCTTCAGTAAATCTATTATGCTTAGTTAGAACATCTCCCCTCCCACTTGACTTGTGAAATGGGGTTGGGAAAAGGGTGGACCAAATAAGTAGTAAAATACTTAGGTATTCCATTTGCAATTGAGCTTTCACTCAAAGATATGTGGGAATAGGTATATAAAAATTTGAAAAAAAAAAAGCAAATGGCAGCAGCAACTTTATCTCCGGCAAGAAGAGCTCAAGCTTGTCAAAAAATCTTATTCTCATTTAGCATTTAGCGTGCTCCTACTTGGTTAGTTGAAATCAATTAAGCAGAGAAAATTTGGCAAATAGTTAGAAACTTCTTGAAGTCTGATGGGAAAAAATTAAAAAAGACATGTCGTAAAACAAAGATGGTGTTGTCTGTCAAGAAACTTTAGGCATATGAGATTAAAAGACCTTAAATTGTAGGGAACTTCACTAGCACTAAAATGGAATCTCAAAGCTCTTGATGAGCCTGAACCATGGAAAGTCTTGATCATAAATAATATTGGAATGGTCATGCCAAAAAATAATAGGGAGTGGAAAGGTCTTAACCCCCATGATATTCTATTTGGGAAGTTCAATGTTGAATTTGCTACCTCACCATTTTTTCCAGTATATGGAGAGCTTTTGAGTCACTGAGGAATTTGTTAGATGGCCATGACATTTTTTCCAGGACAGAGGATAGGTTTGTCAGTGAATTTGGTGGAATGTAGAATATAATGACAAACTCCTGACTTTGACAAGAAGTTTCTCTACTACAAGATGGGATGCAAAAAGGGTTTAACTACTTTGGTGACCTTCTTGTCAATGGTAAAAAAATAAATTGGAAAGAAGCCCAAGAAAAATACCATTTTACAGATTCACAAAAAAGAACATATTCTATGTTAAGAAAATTCTAATATGAATTCCATTAAATAGCCTCTCTAGCTAAGTTTTAATACAGAGATTCTTGATAATATCAAACAAAAATGGACAACTGTTGGAATGTTTGTCATTTATGTCAAAGGTAGACAAGGTTGTCAAAGAGATCGTTATGGAGATTAAGATGCATGAACGAGATTGTTGTTGTTAATGTCAAAACGAATGAACGAGATAATTGCCATTCATGTCAAAGTATTATTGTCACAATGGTTAGTACAAGGTTGGAAGATACAAAGCTGGTTGAAGGCATCACTATTGACAAAGATACAAGTCATACACAAATGCCTAAAAGAATTGAGGATGCAAAAATAGCAAAGACAAAGTTAAATTAATAATTCCAAAGTTGGCCGACTTTACCTTACTCACATAAGTGTTTACATATATAAATAACATCCAAGTCAAAGATTATTACGAGTGATTAACAAAGTTTAAAGAACAGAAAATTAAAAGTAATATTACTTACTATGCTGGCCAATTCCATGAAAATTCTTTAATAACTTTAATGGTACCCCAAGTTAATGTGAAAGCATATATTAAATAGCCCAAGAAATATACGAAAGGCAGCAAACTTTATTTTAAGATCTATTTAAAAGGGCAGCAATTCTTAACTAAATGCAGCAATCATTATTAACCAAGGAAAGTTAATAAGTAAAAAGGCAGCGCTCAGTTCTATAAATGAAAAGGCAGTGATTAAGGTTATGAAGATTAAAGTAAACAAAGGGAATGATAAAGGAAGTTTAGAGGGAAGCGATTAGTATAAGAAATAGTTAATAAAAGTGGTGTCTCTTCTAAGGGTTATCACTTTTCAAAGAGATAGATATCTTCATGAAAAGGCATAAGGGGGATATAAAGAGTGGAAGATATGTGGATTTAGAAAGCAATAATTCCAGTTAATATTATGTGAATAAAAGCAGGTCTAGAGAAAGAAAAAGAGAAGAAAAATGAAGTCTAATCTGATTTATTTTGCAAAAGGAATATGTGTGACTATGAAAGAAGAATATATTGACATGTTTATGACCAGATTTGTGAAAAGAATTGGTGCATAGATTGGATCAGATTTGTGAAAGAAATTGGTACATGATAGTAATCAGATTTGGGAAGGAAGTTTAATATTTGAGTGTGGATCAGATTTGTGTTTAGATGAAGTGTTTCAAGGCAAGAGAAGGTTCCTTATGGACTCTTGCAATGAGTTCACCTTCACTTCCATTGTTTTTCAGGTTATAGTGACTATGGCAATACCCAAGGATCAATTTTATAGTCTGTTGGATGGTGGCTTGGTCATGCAGCATAAGTCCGATATTGTGCATGCAGAATGGCAGCCTGATTAAAAGAAACAGAGGAAAACCAAACAAAGAAAGTAAAAATGATGAAGATCCCAGAGAATATGAACTCATTCGTGGCTATGACACTGCTGTTTTCTTTGCTGACAATGAAGGAAATATTGCCACTGATAATCACGAAATTTCAATGCCTGCTAATGCAATCAGAAATTCAGAACTATGCTTAACACTTCTGTATGTGTCATACCTCAAAATGTTGAAGCACCCAAAAAAGAAGCTGAAATTGTTAGCTGATATTTGTAGTAATGAGTTTGATAGTGTTTGCCACTATGTAAAGACTTATAAATGTAAACTGTAAAACAGTAGTAGTATGTGATCTGTTAGTTTATAGTAAGAGATTTCAATGCTGCTCCAAGTGCTCTATTATTTTTTGTCTTGGCCCTGGATTGATTATCTTTCTAGTGATGTTTGGTTATAGCTGATATCAGCAGACTGTATTTTGGCCTCAAAGGATTATATATTCTAACCTAATTAGTAAGCTATCTTGAAATATATAGGAAAAGACAATCCTCCCTCTTTTAGCTTGTTAAGGCTCTTCAGCATTTTTTTCCATAAAAAGTTAACATTGCAAAACAATGATAGCATGTGATCTGCTAGTTTATGGTAAGAGATTATGATGCTGTTCCAAGGTGCTTTTTTTTGGTCTTGACCCTGGATTGATTATCTTCTTGGTGATGTTTGCTTAAAGGCTTATAGCTGATATCAGGAGACTGTATTTTGGCTTCAAAGGCTTATATATTCTAACCTAATTAGTAAACTATTTTGAAATATATAAAAAAGACAATCCTCCTCCTTTTAGCTTTCCAGGGTTCTTTAGTAATTTTTTTCTTTAAAAAGTTGTCATTTTTATTTCTATTCATCAAATGGAGCAGGCTATCCACTCCTGAAAAAAAGAGATGTCCCCTCCAAGTCCCAATGTCACCAACCCTAGGGACACATGCCAATGAAATTGTGATCGTAAGTCCAGAATTATAGGGCATGTACAATAAAAAAATATTAAGACCTTATTTCAAAAACCACAATCCATGATAATTTTGCAGAAGTTGTAGCATGCTCAATAGTGGTATGACACAGTTCCATGCGGATGTATATTGAACCGAAGTTTTTTGAGACAATACATATAGAGCAAAACAATAGCTTTCTGTAAGTGAGATTAACGTGAACAGATCAAACTTTTCAGTCGCAGCATTCATCTTTTTCTTGTTAGGAGGACTGTGATTCAGGCAAAATATAATCTACTGCAGCAAATTTTATCAATGATTTTTATTATTTTGGTGAATTCCGGGATAAAATCATAGCTGCTTCAGATTCATGGTTTTGGTACCAGAGTGTTAAGTCCATTTTTATTAATGTGACTATAATTTAATTGTATATGAATCTATGATGCAAGACAAGTATGATGTATAAGATCTTTGAACATTTTAGACAGGTCAGACAGTTAAAGATGCTCATTTAATGAGGTCATCTATATGTACATTGAAGGGCAATATTGGAGTAATATCCATTTAGCACAAAATGTTTAGGTCTATATATTTTAGGATTTAATGTCTTATAATAATGACCACAATGATGACTTTTAACATCCCTTAACCCAAAATTTAGTAGGACTTATCAAAGGCTATTTATTTAGATAGAGAATTGTCTCTACGTTTCTTAGCATTTATGACAAATTTTCCAAGCTTTGGTTCCAGTGGTTTAAGGTTACAAATAAATATAAAGGGAATTTTTTAGGTCACCACCAAGTGTATAAATCTACGACCCTCCTTGCGGAAGCCCATATATAGTTCATATTGGGTGTACATACACTGCCCCCTCCATCTGATTCCAGCTTGTGCCTTCTCTATGGAATAGACTGTCCTTCACCACTGGGCCTGCTAATATACAGATTTATTAGTGAAACTGTTTATGTATTTGAGACAAAAATCTATGTGAAGTTGCCAAGTTAATAAAAGATGTATTTCGTCTCTACTTCATAAAAATAGCATTCCGTACATATCCTTTGTTACCATGAATTATTTGGGTGACTCCATCTATTGGTTTCAAAGTGCAGTTCATGTGAGTTGGTCCATAGTCTAGCAATCATAATTTTCCTATCAAGGATACCAAATTCTTGATGCTAGGAAGAAAATACCAATTTACAGTTGAAATTCGTCTCTATTTTGAATTTAATCACTAAAGGAAATACCAATTTATCGTTGATAGTGTTTTTCTTTGACCGCTCAATAGACAACTTAGATTTTTGCTTTCTTGTAATAATAGCTCTTCAAATTTTCAAATAAGAAAAGTAAATTCGTTTTCAGATTTCCTACAATAGAATTCTACAAGAAGCATTGGTGATTATGCTTATGAGGACTTAGAGAGATCTATTTCTTGCTAAACAGAACCAAAGTTCATACTATGGAGACCAATGGAGGGCTTATTAAATGAAACCCAAAATACACTTACCTCCGTAAGCTTTGCTCTCAGCTCATTGACCTCTTTTGAATTCTGTACCATTAAAATATGTAGTACACAAAGATGTTAAGATATGACTAGGCAGTCACCCAGACAAAAGAGAAAGTAAAACAAACATAAATGCACTGAAATTTTATAATCTACCAATTAGAATTCATATTTATGTGCTAACTAATCATACACCAAAACTTTCTAATATTTTCCCAGAGAGGAAGCTACTAGTACTTCCAAATATCAAATGCAATAAACAGACTTACTGTATCAGTAAAGAATGTATTTTGATCGCCATTGTCTAGTGAGTACGATGATTTTGGTGATAACCCTTCTTCTGCTGACTCTAAAACAGGAGAAGGTGGCTGTGGTGGTGGAACAAAGACAGCCCTCAATTTTGTTTCACAAATATCTTTACCAGGTTCCTTGTTGAACTGTAAAGCAAAAAATTTAACAAATATTAAGCTGAAGCAAACTGCAAAATTAAACTCTAAATTTCCTATCATTTATCTGAAGCAAAATTTCTCATCATCATGATACAAAAATGCATCAACCTTTGACAGTAGGATGATCATCATGGTATGACTATCATAGCTTTGACATATAAACAAAGAGGACTTTAAAAGCAGAAGTTTTTGAGCTTTGACATATATTACAATGCCACCTGAGGAAGTTTACATACCATCGATTCCAAATATGAAGAAGCCACTTATCATTTAAATTTATACATAAGTTATAGCAGATTACAACAGAGGCTTTCAGACAAAAACAGGAAGCTTTCCTACAAGATCTGGGAAAGACTAATGTGTTCATGCAAGACCTCATAGGAAAAAATAGAACAAAACTGAAAGAAAATCCTTACAACCTACCCAGAAATGTTTTGCTGAGATCTTTTGACAAATGTAGGAGATAAGGCAAATGGATAAAAGATGGCAGGGATCAAAATAGTCAAAAGTGCCTTGGAAAGTAACATAGGAATGATTCAAACACTTTATTTCAGTACATGAAGGAGAAACCTCCCTAAAATGATAAAATCCAACTGTTTGAAGGCAATCAAAGCCCAACTTAACAGCCTCACTAACAAGAGGGCTTGGAAGCTGAATGAAAAGTCTAGTACAGAAGAAACAGTTGAATACAATGTGATGATACCCATGGCATGCACACCATCACAAGGTTTCCAAAGAAAAAATATTTTAGTGGGTCACCAATATTTAACCCAGGTGTATTTAAGCATGAGTCAGCTGGCAGAGGACCATGAAAGTATGAAGCTGCTACTATTGAAGACTGGCCCCAATAGGAAACCATGTGGATGCCAAAAGAATAGACATAAAGGCAAGTTATGCATCGAGATGGTTACTATGTACTAACATTTGAGAAAAATTTGGTCATCTTTTAGAGGAGATATTTGAAGAGACATCCTGTTACTGATACAAGCTACAAATGGCATTATTTACTTGAACAAACAAAAAATAGTTGGATGCTCAGCCAAACATCACTTACTGAAAGATTTTTAATTGGCATTTCTACTATTCAGGAAGGATATTTGCATACCAAAATATCTACAACTGACTTTAAAGGAAGATACCAAAAGATAGAACCATCTTTTTTATATAAAGATAAAGAGAACAATTATCCAGAGTTACACTGTAAGCAACACTATATAACACAGCTGCAGTTTTAGCTGAGACACCTGAAAATCAAATAAAAGATCCAATAGGCAAAGCACTAGGAAGAGGAGTGGTCCCCTTGATTGTTTGTTCTGGAAGTAGTGCAGATTTGTTTTCCATGGCTTGGTAAGAGGGAAGATGTTGATCAGCATTCCAGATTTACTCTCCATGCCCATTTCCCTACTGAAAAAATTGAATAAGCCTCTAGTTTGGAGCTCCAATGGCTTCCTTAGCAGGAATTATCATGTGTTTTGTGACTTGTCTTTCTGTATTGTTGCTTTGTTGAATCCAGTGCTGCACCATCAAGAGACCCTTTTTTCCTCTTTCAGAATGAAGAAATTTGTCAATTGCTTGGGTACAATTGTTGATAGTTTCATAGCAATTCCTTAGAATTGGCAAATTCTCCTCCTGTTTGTGCAAGTAGGTGATTGGTTTGTTGATTTTCCTTTATACCTTGCAGATTTTGCATCAGCAAGAGGGAGTTTTGTTGTCTGAGTTCATGTTTCCTACTCTGAGCTTCAGCAATCCTCAAGAGGCCATTCAAAGTATCATTAATGTTAGCTAAGGCAAGGTGAAGAATAATTTCTAAGAGAGACTCCAATTTGTTCTCAGTATGACCTTGGCTGTTTGAATTCTTTGGTTCGACTGGGACATAAGCAGAATCAATAGGGTTAGGACTAACACCAATTCTTTGGGAAAGGGCTAAAAAATACTAGGGGCAGCATCAATGGTGATAGGAATATGCCTAACCCTCCGAGTATGCTGTCATTACTGGATGTGTGAGTTAAGCCACATTGGTCGCTTTAAGAGGTTGAAAAACAAGAGAACTGAATCCATTAGAGATGGGTGAGTGTTAGAAACAGCCATTGCCAGTGACCTACATCTGATAGTGGGGGAGTTTCTATTAGTATCAGACTCCTCAGTGATGGTATGACAGCTTGGAATTTCATCACTTTTGTAATCCTCATCTGAAATAACTGTGACTTGATTCTTAGTGGGGACTGTTTCAGAAGACTCTTTGCTGTAAATTACTGCTTGAGAGTAAGATTTTCCTTTTCTTAGACTGGACTAGCTTATTGGGAACAAACAAACCTCAACAAACATGGAACGAAGAGTACTATTTATAATTTTGGACATGATTCTAAAACTTAACATGTTTTGTACTAAAGAAAAGCTGGTTTCTTAAAAAAGGCATTGTAACTATAGAGTTGGCAAACACCTACTTTTGAATTTCCACTCTTATGTTGTGCACTCATTTTAGTGTCCAAGCCCTTAGCATGGTTTAGGACTCATGTATCCTCTTCCTAAGGCATAATTCTCTCACCTAAATGCCATAATTGACCCTATGCATCATTGGCACACATGTCTGACTCGAACTACAACTTTTGTACACCCAGGCACCAATGCAATCGTGATAGCAACCCAGGTCACCACCATGATTACACTAGTGTGTGTTAGCAGTAGCACAAACTACTCTAAAAAGTCCAAAATTGTTATTTTTGGCCTTTCTATGTTTTTTCAAACAGTTACCTTTACTCTTTGATCCTCATTTTGAGCTCTCTTTCCTTCCTCTTCATCCTCTCTCTATTTTGAAGACTCTTCTAAATTCCTCTTGGTTTTTTAGTTGTTACCTACACCCCCACTTCTCTGCCATAGACATTGCTGCAACACTACCTTCCTCCCATCATCAATACCTTGCATATCCTTAACTACCCATTTATCCAAACATCCTTTGGTGAATCTACCTCCAAAAACCTTTCCACTACACTAGCACACACCATGGCAATATTAGACATCCTGTAGAATTTTATTGGCAGCTACAATGCCTTGCACATCATGAACTACCACACTTAGGGATCACACACTTTGATATTTCCCTGCTTATACATTGAGGTTGGAAAAGACCATCTAAAGGCCAGACTGAGGTAGGCTCCCGAGCAGACACCAAAATTTTTCTAGTTTATAGTACAGGTTTTTTCTTCAATATTTCTTCATACAAATATCCTCTCCAAGATTTGCAAGCACAGCAGCAATCAGAAGATGAACTTGCACACCCACGAAAGTTTCAAAGTTTGGCAAAAATTTCAAAGTTTGGAATGCAAAACTCACCACTGCTCTAGTACAGTCTCTAAACTAAATTGTCTCTACCACAATTCTCGGATTTCAAGTCTAGAGTCTAAATTTCTTGGTTCAAGAACTTTCAACAAATTGTACCAAGTCACTACCACGTTGGTATGGCCATGAACACTTTGTGTAGGTCAACACCACTCTATTGCAATTTAATCCCATCCAGAATCCAAAATCTCCTCCTATACTTCTATAGATTCATTCTTTGATCTTCTGTCAACATTCTATGTAATGCCCCCAATTTTAATAAGTCAGCACTGTAATTGAATAATTAATTTTAAGTTGTTGAAAAGAGTTAAATTTAAAAGACACTTAAATTAATTATTTTAATGGTATAAAAGTGACTAAGTTGGGAAAGGTTAAATATTTTAAAATAAGTCACTTTTTTGGCCGAATAAGGAGAAGATTAAAAGTAAATATGTTATTTCAAGAAATGAATGGGAAGTTACAGAAAAAAAGGATAGAAGACCTTTAAAGCTCATTTTCCAGGATATGCTTGATTGATTGTGGTTTTGGAGAGCTTGGCTTTCTCCTAACTTGAGGACGAAAACCCTCAGGTTCTCAGAATTGGATGAAAACCCAATTCCTGTACTAAGGAAATCACTCAGATTTTGTAGTTGAGCTTAGCGATTGAAGTTTGTGAAATTCATGAAGTCTCTTGTGGAGGGAAATTTCAGAGAGTGTATTGAAATGTAATAAAGGAGGTAAATGAAATGTCTTCTCTTTCAGTTGCTAGTTCCAATTTTTTAATATATTGAACTTTGTGGAGTTTACCTTTAACATCTGCCGATGCAAAAAGGAATAACGAGTTAATTCCAATAAGGATTGAATAGCCTATGCTGAGGACGCAGGGGCAATATCTGATTATTGGGGCTTTCAAATATCAATGGGAATATAATGGTCAAGTATGGTCAACATCGGCATCAGATTAATCTCTGCCTGTATAAAGCCCGATAGCCTTGAAGTTCTAACACAGCACTAAACTCTTCAGCCGTACTTTATATTTATACTTCTATTCCTTCAGAGGAACAAGTGATGATATGGGATATATTTATTTATCAGCTTTAATTAAGATTTTCCGTAACAATTAGAGGAGTTGTGTGAGAATTATTAAGTCTTTTGGATGCTATACAAATAAATCATAACTTTACTTGCCAGCCGCTTCTTTTCCACTTGGCCTATAGAGTATGTCGTAAGTTTTGAAAAGTCTAAAGAGAGGCATCAGGTGTCTTTTGTTAATATATTCTCCTAAAGCAGCCATATAACCTCATGAAGGGAGCCGCCCAGCTATTAAGGAGATATGAATTATTTTGGGAGCCGTTACTTTGAGATGAAAATATATTTAACAATAGCTGCTTCGATATTGAGTGTATCACCTCTTTCAATCAATACTTTATGAAGTATCGGGTTTCAGGGAGGTTCGATTCATTTGGAAAAGCCATACCATGTGTTGGCTTCCATACAAGTTGAGGAAGCACATTAAAATATACTAACTGGAGCGACAGGTCAGAGTTGAATTAATATTGTATTGGTTATATTTCTGTGTAAATTTCAGAAAGAAAAAAATATAAAATTCAGTTAACTATTGTATTGGATTTTCATGATTATATTTAAAATCCTGGACACTATTGAATGCTAAATGTTTTGGATACAAATTGCAATCTTATGTCAAAGTGTCTATGAATTTTGCGAAGAACTCCTTATGATGAATCTATGAAACAAATAAAACCTTCCATTGGAAAGTACTTCGGAAACAAGTCTAATCTAGCAGAACATCAAATTGTTTGACGAAATGCTTTAGCAGTTGGATTGGTAAAATCAAAAAAATTGCATACACAATTAGGGTGGGACACTACAAATGAACTTGCAAGCACAGCAGCAATCAGAAGATGAACTTGCACAACCCACAAAAGTTTCAAAGTTTGGAATACAAAATTCACCACTGCTCTAGTACAGTCTCTAAACTAAATGGTCTCTACCACAATTCTTGGATTTCAAGTCTAGAGTCTAAATTTCTTGGTTCAAGAATTTTCAACCAATTGTACCAGGTCACTACCACGTTGGTATGGCCATGACCACTCTGTGTAGGTCAACACCACTCTATTGCAACTTAATCCCATCCAAAATCCAAAATCTCCTCCTATACTTCTATAGATTCATTCTTTGATCTTCTAACATTCTACCTCTCCAAACTTCGAATCCAAGATGCCCTTCCTTTCTATGCTTTGTCATTTCAATTTCTTAATCTAGGTTCCAGCTTCTTAATCTAGTTCAGTTATATAAAACCCATCTTTTGTATTGATTAGATTAGTGTTACTTTGTTTATGCTATGTGTTGGCGTTCAATTCACAACTCTAGTATGTGAATTAGAAACGGACAGCTATGCACAGATTATGCTGATGTTGCTTAAAGAAAGTAAACTAAACTAATTTGCCAATCTTTTTGTTCAGCTAAGAGCACAAGGTTATAAAACTCTAGCGCCGTAGCTGAGATTTTCTCTTTTTGAATATCAACTACGACTAAGCCTACTCTAATGATGCTTTTAACAACTCAAGTAAACTCAGACCTTGAGAGTTAAAAGTAAACAAGGAATTGATTCTTTGACACAAAACTCACACAAAATCCCTCTCAACATACACCTTAAGACTCATTGTATTTTTAGATGCAAGCTGAAATAAAGATTATATAAGTGAAACACATAAAACGGAAACCTGAGACAGTAGATCAAAGCAGCAAAGCAGGAATAACATTTCCTTTTCTCAAATTTCAAATAACAATAATAGGATTACACCTCTAGGACAGCAGGATTATAGCAATAATAGGCTTACAGTTTAGCAATCAACCAGAATACATTGAACAAGATAACATGTGAACTGAACAATATCTTGCAGCAAAGGTAGGCATACAAGCTTGTTCTTACACTAATTGAACTAACACTGAATAACAACTTGCAGGCAAAATAGGCTCAGCAATTTGCTATCACAATAACCGTTAAAGAAAAATGGGCAAGGCTACCCTTATTTGTACACAAGCAGAGGAGTAGGGAACCCTAAAATCTCCTTGCTTTTACAACAAGACTTGCCAATATGCAAGCTTTATTTCTAAAACTAGAACAAGATAACATGTGAACTGAACAATATCTTGCAGCAAAGGTAGGCATACAAGCTTGTTCTTACACTAATTGAACTAACACTGAATAACAACTTGCAGGCAAAATAGGCTCAGCAATTTGCTATCACAATAACCGTTAAAGAAAAATGGGCAAGGCTACCCTTATTTGTACACAAGCAGAGGAGTAGGGAACCCTAAAATCTCCTTGCTTTTACAACAAGACTTGCCAATATGCAAGCTTTATTTCTAAAACTAGAACAAGATAACCATCTAACAACCTATGAAAGCAAAAAAAATAAGGAAAGTGCCAACTATTACAACTTGATTCTTTCTCTTTCACAAAGAATGGATAAGGATGAGACAAGAATAGAAAGAAAGCTCGGAGAAGGTGTCGAGTTAACTGCTGCTTTTGAGTTCTATTCGCGGAAAATATTGCTGCCCCAAAGAGGTGACTCATTTAGGAAACTCAATCCACCAAAAAGCCGATTCGTTCTTGATTTCAAGTGAAGAGTGTTGTATGCTGAAAATCTTGATTTTTGACTATAAACTCGACTAGGTTCGGAAACTTTTTACACAAATTGCTGAAAATAGAATGCTGATTTGTCTTGAAAAAGCAATTTCTTCGAAAAAATCTGGGACCTGGGTTTTGTAGAGAATCTTGTTCCAGAGAAACCCAATTGATCAAATTTCGAAAAGCTGAGGATTTCCCGAAAAAGCATGAAAAAAACAGATTCTTGAAAACTTAAAATTTTCCAAAGTTGAAGGGAATCAAAAACTAAGCGGACCCAAATGAATGAATTTTGAAAAAGATGACCCCCTTCTTCTGAAAAGTGATGCCCTGGAAATTTGAAGCATGAAAAAGCAAGCCTTTATGAGAGCTGATCTAGAAAAAATGAACTCTGAAAAAGCATCAAGTTTTAGCCTTCAAATCTTGATGAAGAAAATTTTTATGTTTCTCCTCTCTTGCTCTTGGACACCAGCTACAAAAAGATGTGAATAATGGAAGACAAAGCTCTCTTAAATAGGTTTTTAGGATTAAAAACGCTTTGTTTCCTAAATTTAGAACTGTGAAAACCCTTATGGAGTAGGTGCATCGAACTTGGACACTTTTTGATGTTGAAAGATGAAATTTGGAAAAATTTACTAAGGCATGGAACTTTGGACGCCCTTGGCTAGCAAACTTAGTCATTTTCTTGAAATTTCCAAATTTTGCTCGGTTTTAACCTCAATTTGATCTTTGATTTCCTGACGCCAGATTGATCCTGTGAACTAGCTGAATGATCCATCACAAAGCTTGACTGAATCTATCGAGATCATCCTGGAGACTGCTTTGGCTAAAAATATCATCTGGGCCCTCAAAATGTTGGGCGAGCTGGGTTGCCCATGGCTACTAGTGTTAGCCATTTTTTATTTAATTTCGCATGGTTTTTGATCTTCTAATTAATTTGCAATTCCGGGAGCTAGACTGACCCGATGAACTGGCTGTCAGATTCGTTGGATAGCCTGATAAATTTTGAGGAGGGTCTTCTAGATGTTGCATCTCCTGAAAAGTTGATTTGGGGGGTCAAAAGCTTGGGTGCCCCTGGCTAGCTAGGGTGCCCAACTCCTCCAGAGCTAGATTTTTTTACTGTGTTTTCAACTTTCTTTTGACTTTCTCAATTTTTCCCATGTTTTCTTTTTCGTTCAATTTGCGATTTCTGGTGTTTGTCAAATCTGATGAGTTCACCATTGAATCCATTGAAGAGCTGGACTAAATATGAAGAAGAGTTGCTAGAGACTGCAAACCCTAATTTCAACTTTTAGGCTCTCAAATCCTTGGGTGCCCTTGGCTAGCTAGGGCGCCCATCAGTCCCAAACTTAGTCATTTTCACAAGATTTTCATTTTCTCAACTTTGACCCTCCAAGTTCTGTCCTCTATTGGATCTGTAGCTGTTGGTGACTGATGAATTTGACGATTAGGCTGAGATATACATCGGATAGCTGGTAAAATTTTGAAGAATTTGAGCATATTTGCAAACCGTAACTACTGTGTTTGAGCCTCCAAAATCCTAGGCGCCCTTGGCTAGCTAGGGTGCCTAAGAATCCCAGAGATAGTTTATTTTATGATATTTTCATGATTTGCAGTTTGCTACTTCATCAAGACTCCTTCATTAAATCTTGAATTTCAGCTGTTTGATTGATCCAATGACCGTGTTGATGGATTTACCGCGGAGCCTGCTGAATTCTGTGCAACATTGTCTGGTAGCACAAACCCTTATTCCATCATCTGACATCTTGAAAGGCTAGGCGCTCCTAGCTAGTAGGGGTGCCTTTACTTGGCAGTGTTAGTTTTTATTTTGCAAATTTCAACTTTTCCCTTTATTCTTCACATTTGTCATTGCCTTGACTGTTGGAGACTGAAAAATTTCTAAGGCACAAAATCCTAGGTGCCTAGACTGGGTAGGGGTGCCTGAACTCTCCAGACTTAGTCAAAATTTTGCAATTTTCATGAATTCATAGCATCCCTCATTCATTCTCCGTTTTGTGTGCATGTTCGTCATTTCTCATCTTCTGTGCAGTGTTTGAGACTTTGAATCTGGCACCTGGCAATTTGACCAACCTCCATTGATGGCCTCGGAGCTCATATTTTAGCTTTTGAAAAAGTAGAACAGACCCACTAGGGAAAAACTGATCTTTTGACGATTTTGACTGAACCAGCCTGATGAGGAAGTATTTTAAGCCAATCAAAATCAGTTTGGACCCCTGGAGTCAGACTTACTATTTTTAGAAAATTTTGCCCACATCCATTTGAGAAGAAACCCAAAAAAAATTCTATTTTTAGAAAATTTTCCTAAAATTTAAGGCCGAAAAAACTGAGATCTAGGTTTTGTAGACAAGGTCGCTCTGAGCGGACCCAGATCCTCAGATTTTGAAAATTTTGAGTTTTTGAGCATCATGCATGACATGCAAGTTTTCATTTTCCGACCCTTCAACAGTTTTTGACAAGACTTTTGACCGTTTCTTCAAAATGCCTGTGTGTAGCAAAAAATTTAATTTGGGGTACAACACTATGCTTTGTATTTCATTATTTAAAACAAAAGTAAACATATGACTAGTTTAAACAATACACCTAGGGTAGTTTAAATTCCTCCCTAAAGAAAGTAAAATTTCTTTTGAACAGCCTACATTTGTGGGAGTTGCAAGATCCGTGCTTTTTTCCACGCATATTCTCAAAACATAAGGAATGTCAAATACATTCCTTGTAGACAGTTGATTATGTGAAACCATAATTCTTTAGAGTTCGGATTAACATATCAGTAGATATAGAGAATGTGTAAACCAAAAGACCGTCATTGTCTTGCTCAACATGTTTCTAGTAATCCATTAATCACAACTGTGGTGAGTGCTTTGATCCCTATAGCAGCTAGAAGGAGTGACATTGTTACTGTGTGCATAATGGAGGATGGCACGATAGGGTGTAAAAGGGTTTCCTGCCTCATCACTATTGTCAAGGCATTTAACCCAACAGATATAAGGAAGATTTTAACACTATGTAAGTTAAATTGAACAACTCCTTGTTGCTATCAGCAATCAATCTGATTTATCATTAACTCCTTATCAATCAATGAACATGTGGTATTCTTTAAAATCCATAAGCTAAGTCAAGTTTTCTTCTCCATGCTGGCATAACTGAATGAGAGTTCTAAGGAATATATTGGAGCATCTTTGCTGTCAGAGTTATGAATGAAAAGGTTTGACAATTTACAAATGACTTCAAACCCTGCCAAGTTAAAAAGAACTACTTGCTGGATGTGTGACATGTGACATGGCTTCACCTAGAAGTTGAGCAAGGTGAATTGTTCAGTTTGTATTCATGTAATGTCCCAAATCGGACAACCTTAGAAAATAAATAATTATGCAAGTTGTAATGATGGTTAAATGTCAAATGTGAATATCAAAACCTAGCTGATCCATGATTATGCAATGTTGGAAACCCTTGTAATCTCAAGCATTTACTCCCAAACCTTGATTTAAACCCTCATAAAACCCTCAATTGATTAATTTACATCAAGATGTTCGCTGATTTGTGAATGTGAACAACAATTGGAAATCTTAAAACAACAACATTCTTTCTTTTCTTTTTTTATTTCGAACTCTATAACTTGTACTTTCCATATTGTAGGAATTTGGTGTTCATTTATATTTTTTTATTATGAGAGCTCATCCAATTTCCTAAAATTTTCAAAAATTATATTTGATAATCAAATAACAAATATTCTCTATCCTCAAATCCTCTAAGATACTATTTATCTAATTATCAATTAATGTTGCTGATCCTTTAACATATTTATAAAATATTCAGTATTAGATATAATATCAGCAAGGAATAAATACCTTTCTAAACCCTTCAGCCTTTACTCCAAACAAATATTTTTAACAGCAATGAAAAGTATTTGGTAACCTTTTAAAATGGCCTAGGATCATAGATCCAACACTAGAAAGGCTGCGATCCAAATATAATTTGGTAGGGCAGCTTGGAGAGTATCATCTAAGGCTGCGCTTAGGTTTATTCTGCCCCTTTTTGAAGGTAACGCGGCAGTTTGGAGGTTGCTGTTTGAACAAGAAAATTCTTTTATAATATCTGCTGTTTTTACCAAATCAATTTTATACCTTGCACAATGACTGCTAAATAAAGTAATTGAACAGCTGGTAATAATAATTAAAAATAACAGCATAAATATGACTCTTGCACCAATGACTGATAAAACTAATTGAAAAACCCACAACATAAATATGAAGATTTGAAGTCTTGAAAATGTCAATAAGATAGACATTTGCTTGCAAATCCAAATCGTTCTCTAGTTGAAGCAGCAACGTGATCCTTGAGTAGAATTGCCCCAAAGTATATAAGGGTTTTCATTCCCAAATCCAAGATTGAATTTAAATGGGTTTTCATCCTCCGAATCTTCCACACCAATGGTTTTGTCCTAGAATCTAATCATGAAATTTGAAATTCAAAAATAATGAAGATGAACAATGATAATGAACAATAAGTCTTGATCTCTCTTTTATAGGTGCTTTGCCTTGGGCCCTCTAATTATTTTTATTTTTTTTACTATTTTACTTTTTTCCCCTCCAAGTATTTGAAAATATTTTTGAATTCCATTGAAAAGCCTCTTTTAAATTATATTTGAAATTTCATAGACTCATAGTTACAAGACTCGGACTCGGCGAGGGTGACTCGACTCAGGGACTCGGGGACTCGGGACTCAGACTCGGCGCAGACTCGGCAAAATGAAAAAAAAGTTGAAAAACCCTAGAAATTTAGATTTTGCAGGATTTAAAACTTACTTGTTTCAAAGCACCCTTTATTGAATACAACACAAATAAGAAACAGTCACATTACTGGTATACATGATCACGCATAGGGTATATAAATTTCTGGTGCTAGTTTAGTTGCTTTGAAGGAAATAACATACTTAGATATATAAAATTAGAGTCAAATGTATACAAAACTCATGAATAGCAAATCCATGACATCAAATGTTCCATACAAATATGAAATATCAAAACAATAGCTACTGGGAGTCCACCAACATGACTACATATGGGCCGACATCCACCACCAAGTCTAAGGGTCTTGGATGATGTTGCAGCTACACCCATAGTCTCTGCCTGTGTCTGACTCTCCATGCCACTCTCACCAACAACAGCTATGTCTCCTCGTGCTCTAGCCTCCTCCTCAACCATGGCTACAACCTCAGCCTCTCTCTCTGCCTGGTCCACCCAATCAAGGTCCTCATCACTAAAGACTGCATCTGTAGCGTCAGTGATCCACTCAGACTGTGGATCAACCTCCTCTAGACTGATCAGGATTTTATCGTGGTCAAAAAGCTTCCTGTATCTGAGTCGAAGGTTGTAATGAACATATACTAAGTCATTCATCCTCTCCACTATCAATCTATTGCACTTCTTGGAGTTGAGGGGCAATTTCCCTAATGGGGTTGAGGGGCAGTGCCCTTTGTGGGGGTCTAGGCGTGAATTAGATGGGGTGAGGCGGTGCCCCTGTGGGTTTGGGGTAGCGCCTCGCGAGTCAGTGATTACCCCACTGGCGCAGAGAATACAGGGCAATGCCCCATCGAGTCTTGAGGCGGCACACACTAAGCGGGGGTCAAGTGCCTTGCCTTAGTGATCAGAACCTTGGATAAGTCAAGGGGGCAGCCCCTTCTGGTGAGGGGCAGCACCCCGGCCCAGGGGAGGGGCAACGCCACGAGCGTGCTCCTGTTGTTGCGATACAGGAAGGCTGAGTCAAGAAGTGAGCCCATACCAAACCAAATTAAGACCTCCAAAACCCTTACAAACCTTCATGGCATACATCATTTGCATTCCTGTCGTATAAAAACAAGTTTTAACTTTAGAATTTCAAGTGGTACGACAAGACTCTCGGACCGGTGAGAGTGCAGCGGGAATCCGACCGAACACCGGCAAGGGCTAGAGGCCCGGTCCAACCCCAGGGACTGAGCCGAGGGGTGACTCAACTCAAGACTCGCCAAGTCCTGGCGAGTCCTGGCAAGTCTCGTTACTGTGATTTGAATAAAGTGTTAAAAGCACTTTTTAAATAATATTTAAGTGGCCTTTTTGAAAATGAAGTGAGTGAACCCACTTAAAATATTATTATTATTTTAATTTTGAAAAGAGGACAAGACAATTCAGCCCTTGGTTAATAGTGCTTGGGTGTGCAACAAACAATTGAAATAACCCTAACAAGGGTGTGCTAGCTTGCTGGACTGATGTTAGGGCTTTGCCACCCTAGAAAATCTGAATTAGAACCTCCAACTTGCACAACTCCCCCTTCAAATCAGAAATCTAAATGCTGATGCAAATTGACATGAAACTAGTAATTATATCTATTGAAGCACATAGGAACCTCCATCATGAAGTTCTCCTTGGAAGAAGCTAGGGATTCGTCCAACTTCCTCTTGATTCTCAAGGGTTTTCATCCTTAGAGAATTTGCCAATAAGCAGAGCAGAAAAGCAGATATAAAATTGTGAATCATCCTTAATGCCTTCAACTCTCCTTGTATAAGTACACATCTCCTTATAACTCCCAATCTGGCAGATCTAGGTTTTGGCAATTTGAATTGTTTTAATTTATTTTTAACCCTCCTTTTCTTGGGTGCCAACTTCCAATATATATTTATTTTATTTTTTATTCTTCTCCTTATTCCTCCAAGGGTCATCCAAGCCCATATATATATATATATATATATATTGGCATAAATATTTAAATATTTTTCCCTCCTTTTTGAGCCTCCAAACACAAAATAATAAAATATTATTTTGTTATCTAATTTTTGCATAAGGGACATTACACAATAGCTTATTCCTTGTTTCCCGTAGGCTAAGGGATAAAATAGTGGAAAAAAATTGATAATAATATTTTAAGTTGGGCCCAATCGCTTTATTTCAAAAGGTCAACTTAAATATGCTTATTAATTTAATAAAGTGGTCATCTAAATGAGACATTATAAGGCCTATGTAATATTTTATTTTAAAAATTATATTTTTAAACACTTTGGATGGAAAAGTATTTTTAAAAACTTTGGAGGGGAAAAAAAGGAATTCAAATTGAGGATCCAAAAGGATTTTATAAAAGGAGGGTGAATTGGTCATTTGCATCATCTATTGTCATTTTGTTGTTCATTCCATGTTGGAGATTGAAGCATTCAAGAACAAAAACCCTTGGTGTAGGAGATCCAAAGGACGAAAACCCTCTTGGTTTTCATTATTGGATTTGAGGACAAAAATCCTCTTATCCATGAGAGGTGATTCCAATGGGAGATCGCATTTGTGCTAATTTGTAGAAGATTCATCAAAGATTTGATTGTCAAGGATTGAATTGATTAAGTTTTTGCAAGCAAATTGAATCAATATTATCAATTGTTGTTCATGACGAGTTTCCTGTTGATGTTATTGGCAGCGTCGGGCTTCTACTTCCAGCCCAGATCATTCATGAAGAACAAATTAAATGCATAGCTTAACGTCTATTTAATTTGCTAAGGTAACAGTTGATGAAGAGGCGCTTCATCATATAGCATTTAATTATTGTTAATGAGGCCGACATCATAGAGACGTGATTTCTTGAAGAGATACGATCTTTGGAGGCCGACTTCATGTGTCAAGGAGACACAATTATTGATGAAGGCTGACATGAGGACTTGGAGAGATGCGTCCTATCCCTCTCTCTTGTATATATATGAGATGTTCTTTCATCACATCACATTGATTATATTCATCATTCATATTTCGAGTTTCAGTCAAGTGCGAATTTATACAAGTGCAGATCAAAGGCTTTGAAGGAGGTCAATATATTTATCAAGAGTGTTGTATTATCTTCAAGTGATATCGCATTACTTTGGTGCTGTGTTTGGCCTCATTATTGGCCTCATTGTAAAGGAGTTCATTATTTGATATTCAATATATAAGCGATATATTGTTGTTGGGTTTTTCTCCCTCAAGTGGAGGGTTTTCCTAGGGTATATGTTGTGTTATGGTGTCTGTTTTTTTGAATTAAATTCTAAGTTTTATATCTGATCATAAAAACTAACATGGTATCAAAGCCAGGTTTAAGAAAGATCGTGATCAGATTTCTCATAAGCAGCGCTTTCATACTCTCTTATTCTCATTCTCTTTCATTTATCTTATCGTCAAGATGGTGAACGAGCTCAAGATCGAAGATAGACTCGAGGGTGCTGCCAACTTCACATCTTGGAAGTTTAGAGTAATGCTCGCTTTGGAGGAAAATGAGTTAGCTGAGTTCGTGGAGGGTGAAGTTCCCGAACCAACCGATGAGAATGAGAAGTCACAATGGAAGAGAAATGGCACTAAGGCGAAAAAGATGTTGGTTGATTCTGTGAAAGATCACATTGTGCCTATTATCTCCAAGTTGAAAACAGCAAGGGAAATGTTCAAGACCTTGGAGGAGATGTATGAGATAAATAACACAAGCACAGCTCTTGCATTAAAGCAACAGCTTCATCATATCAAGATGGCAAAAGGAGATTCCGTCATCACATTCTTCATGAAAATCACCGAGTTGAGAGATCAGCTCTCTACCATTGGGCATATTGTTGATGACAAGGATTTGGCTATGTTGGCTCTTAATGGTCTTCCTCCATCTTGGGAGCTATTCATTCAAGGAATCAGCAGAAGATCAAAACTTCCTAAGTTTGATCGTTTGAGGGCGGATTGTATTCAAGAAGAATCAAGGTTGGCTGCGAGAGGCATTGGTCAAAGCTCTACAAATGAAGACATTCATGTTCTTGCAACTCAATCCTCGAAGAAGAAAGGAAAAGAAGGGAAGAAAGGCTACTTCAAGAGGAATAGAGATAAAGGATCAAATGGTGCCCTTGCATCTAAGAAGAAGAAGGACCTTTCTCGCATTCAATGTTTTAGATGTGACAAGTTTGGTCACTATGCAAAGGATTGTCCAACCCGACCTAAGCAACAGGCTTCAATTGCAGATGTGGGTGAGATCTCTCTGCAAAAGGATTCAAGTGGTTTTCTATTCTATTCTGCTTTATCAAGCAATGTGCCTACAGACAACAACACTTGGTTGATTAATAGTGGTGCCTCTTGCCACATCACTGGATTTAGAGAGCATCTATCTGATTTGGTGGAGAGAGATTCTAGTGTTCAAGTCATTATTGGTGATGATGCAAGTTATTCTATGAAAGGAGTTGGGACCTCCTCTCTTCACCTAGATTCTGGCATGTCCTTACAGTTGAGTGATGTTCTATTTGCTCCTGGTATCAAGCAGAACCTTGTCTCTATCTCAGCCTTGGAGGACAAGGGGTACCAAGTTGCATTCTCAGAAGGTAAATTTCTTGCATGGCCGAAGAACTCAAGTATCAAGACTGCTCGGGTGATTGGAGTTTGACATGAAAGCCTCTACAGACTGTGCACTCGTCCACTTCAGGCTTTGTTGCATGATTCACCAAGTTCATGTGAACTGTGGCATAGAAGACTTGCTCACCTTCACTTTAGAGCACTACCAACCATGGAGAAGATGGTCACGGGCCTTCCTAAACTCAACCAGAAGCATGACGACACTTGCAGAGGTTGTGCATTGGGTAAGAATACTAAAGGTCCATTTCATAGTAGTGAAAGTAGATCTAAATGTATTCTAGATCTTATTCATTCTGATTTATGTGGTCCAATGCCTGTTGCT
>VDFB02263735.1:0-118573 GCA_007258455.2 Sequoia sempervirens
TCATGTACCAACCATGCTTTTTTTAAATTTGAAATGAGTCAAATTATTTATTTTAAAATCTAAATTAATATTCCTACCAAAGCCAGATATTGATTTTATTTTAAAAATTAACGTTTAATTTTTTATATTGATTTTATTTATATCATTAATAATTTTCTAAATTGATTTTATTTATATCTTTAATAATTTTTTAAATTATTATATGAAATGTGGATTATATTTTAATAATAAAAAAATATAAATAATTAAATTATATCTATTATTATATGTTATATTTTAAAATAAAACTATTAATTACATAAAATGATTAAAATAGTTTTATATATTACAAAAAATAGATCAAAAATTATCTTAATTGACTTTCCACACTTCTTCCGCATACCCATTGCACACTAAGGTGCAATTGCTAGTAAATATATATTTTATGTTTTGATTGTCTTATATTAAGACAATAAAAAATATTTTTTTTTAAAATCAAGTTTTTATTTCCCTCTTCCAATTCATTTTCCCTCCAACATGCATTTTTCTTTTCCCTCTGGACATGCATTTTCCTTTTGCATTGAGTTAAGGATCATTATAGTGGAGGGTGTTAAGGGAAGAATTTTGGTTGCTGTAGATGAAAGTGACAGAGTATTTATGCTTTGAAATGGGTCATGGATAATTTGTAGTTGAGTCCTGCTGACACTGATTTTGTATAGTATAGAGCACCTTCCTGTGGCTTTTGACAGCCTTGGGGCAGGTATGTGAAGGAATTCAAACCCATTCCTTTGATTGTTCAATTATTTTTCATTATTTGCAAATTGGTTTCAAGTGGGTGTAAACTTTTTTGAGTTTTTCAAAAAAATTAATTGTTTTCACTGTGGGCACAACTTTTCTTTTCTTATTCTTTTGAATTGATTTACTTTTCTTTGTGGGTGTATGAGATTCTTGATTAAATTTGGTGTTTGTAATTGTGGATTAGGCTTAGCACTCAGGCCTGGGGTGTTCCTGGCCTTGAAGAAGTATCAAGACAAGATTGATGAGGACATTATAAAAAAGGCGAGGGAAATCTGCGGTGGAAGCTAGGTGAGTGAGTTGTTTGGTAGCCATGTTCATCAATGATATCCCTATTTGTTAATGGGTATTTCTGATTATTTATGATTTCAAGAGAATTTTTTGTTCCCATGTACTATGGCAAGCAATAGGGTTTTGACTATTTGATTTTGGTTACCATGTCCCTCATACTAATGACTATGAGCTCTCATTAGCTCTTGAAGACTACCCTTTATATAATGCATATAGAAGCTTCTGATTGTGCTCATGCATAGTATTTATGCTTTGAAGTTTAAACTTTTATCTTACTTATGATGTCCTCTTTCAAGAGCATACTTTCAAGGTCATGGATCATTGTCCTTAAACTCTATTCCCTTTGCATCATATACTCTGACTATCCTAATAAACTTGGCCAAGGGTTTAACATGCAACCTCCTGCCCACTCTTTACTTTCAATGGACTTCAACTTATCAGCATTAGATCTTTGCATAAGAGGAATTAAGGTCTCTTCAATACCTTATTATAATAGTCCTATGACTGTCCCTTAAAAATGCACTATTAACTATCATGGATCCTTTGCTTTGACTGTCCTTAACTCCACATACTTGTCTTCTAATGCTAACACTCTAGTCCTATGTTATAGAACAGACACCCATAAGTATACAGAGTTTAGATTTACAATTGCAGACTATCCTAGGTTTATGAAACTGTCATATTCTTGAAACTATACTACCATGTACAATATAATGCATGCTCTCAACTATCACATTTGGCATACATGCCTAATAGAACAGTTATGAAACGGATGGTGGGGATTTTTGCAGTGATCAGCGGTAAGAGAAATCTATGGTGTCATCATGTTTGGCTATTGTATACCAGGGAGATATCAAGGAAGAACTCAAGAAGTTTGATGAATACATTGTTGAATTCAGAGCTAAGCTGTCATAGCAAATTAGCTTCAAATGTTGCATCTTGTTTTACTGAATTTCTAACAATGTTCATAGCTACATCATGTTTTGGGATTGTATATGTAGAGAGCATGGATTGTCCTCTTTGGTGTTGCAATTCTTCTCTTACCAATGTATATATATGCATCTCCCATCTTGAAGATCCTTGGACAGCCAGATGACATTGCTGAATTAACAGGAACACTTTCAATCTGGTTCATTCCTCAACATTTCTCATTTATTTTCCTCTATCCCACTTAGATATTTTTGCAGTCCCAGTTAGAAAAAATGGTCATTGCATGGACCTCTGCAGCCTCTTTGGTGCTCCACGTTTTTCTGAGCTGGCTATTTATTATTAAATTTGAGATGGGACTAATTGGTGTGGTGATTACATTGAATTTGGCATGGTGGATGCCCACAATTGGCCTAATTATTTATGCCACATGAGGGGGTTGTTCGTTGTCATGGAGAGGTATGTCCAAAGATGCCTTCTCAAAGTTGTGGCCTTTTGTCAAGCTCTCTGCTACATCTAGTGTCATGCTATGGTTAGTTGTCAATTATGTTATATAAGATGGGAAATTTATGTGGGTTTCTTGAGTCCAAGTTTAAAAATAATTCAGATGGTGCTAACATGTTTTTGTGAATAGTTTAGAGAATTGGTATTCCAAAATACTGGTCCTCTTGATAGGATATTTTCCTGATTCACTACATGCAATTGATTCTCTTTTTATCTGGTAAAAATGGGTAAAAAGCATTGTTTCTTTAATGTTTATGTATAAGCATTGTTTTTTAGTGGTGCAAACAATATGTTTTTAAAATTTTGATATTTTTTTTTGCAGCTTGAGCATTAGTGAGTGGGAGATGATGACACCATTTGATTTTTATGCCGCTATTGTGTATCTACTGATAAATGTAGAAAGTATTTCCTGTATTGAAATGCAATGCTAAAAGTATAAACGCTCTGGACAAAAGTGAAATACATAATGCTGAAATGACAATTAATTTGTATCCCTAATGTTTGTAGGTATAGATTTACTTAAAATTACATTTTTGAGTTTTACTACATGTTTGAACATAGCTACTTAGTTGTTTTCAAGGCATACCCAACTGAGCTCAATTGAGTGCCTACACTAGGGAGAGGAAGCATCATTTGTTCATCTTCCTTTCTTTTTTAGACGATAAAATCTCATTCTTTCATTGACAGTTTTCCAACAATGTCTTTTGATTTATTCTAGAGTTAAAGAGAATTTTGTGTTGTTTTGGCATCGTCGTTTACTTATCATTTTTTCAATGCTCAATTATGTTTAGATAGTTTTGTATTCAATTATTGATTTAGATTCTATGTTTTGATATTTTTTTAGCTTTAACAGTTCAACCGCAAAGTATGTTTAAATATCTAGGTATTAGATTTGACATGTCTACTAGAGCAATCGCAACTACAACATCTGTCAAAATCTCTCTCTCCTTCATGTCTTCATGGATGTCAATACCCTGTTCCAAAGCTCCCATTTTTGCACAGGCAAGGAGGATGTTGGCGGCAAAGGTTGTGGAATTTGGCTTTAATCCTGCCAATTGCATTTGCTTGAAAGTTTCAAAAGCCTTTTGAAAAATCCATTTTGTGCATATCCTGCAATCGTTGCAGTCCACGGGAGCACATCTCTTTGAAGCATTCTATCAAACAGTTCACGTGCCTTGTCTACATTTCCATATTTTGAATACATTTCTACCAGGACAGTCCGAAATAACATCTCAGGAACTATTCCCTCCTCTTTGGGCCAACTCTCCAAATTGACAATTCTGGATTTATCATTCAATAATTTGAGTGGAACAATTTCTCCATTATTTGCAAATTTGAAGAACCTGACTATGTTCGATCTTTCTTCAAACAAATTGCAAGGACAAATTCCAGATGGTATTGGAAGTCTTACAAAGCTTGCATGGCTGAAATTGGCAAGTAACAACTTCAGTGGTTACATTCCAAATCAATTGGGGGATCTCTCTTTGTTGGATGACCTTGATCTGAGTTCAAATGCACTTTCTAGTTTCATTCCAAAAGAACTTGGAAGACTCCAAAATCTGACAAATTTGGTTCTTTCAAACAACAATTTACAAGGCCCAATTCCTGAGGAAGTTTTCAATTGTACTGCACTCCAAATAATTCGCTTGGATCAAAACAATTTGACAAATGCACTGCCAAGTTTCATCAGGAAATTGGTGAACATTAGGAATGCAAGTCTATCTGATAATCAGTTCTATGGTACCTTGCCACCTGAACTTACAGGTTTTCATCAATTGGTTGCTATCGATTTTTCAAATAATTTCTTTGAGAATAAATTACCAAATGGTCTTTCGCTTGCAATATTGCTTGATGAGAAAAACTGTTTGCGGGGAGTAGAAAAGCAGTGGTCGCTTAGAGAATGTGAATCATTCTATTTTGCAAGGAAGCTATCATTTTCTGGTTTTGGGGTAAGCCCCTCTCCTCCACCTCAAACAACAGTTGAATCCTCTGGTGGAAATAACAAACATTTAGGAGCAATTTTAGGAGGTGCATTTGGTGGCTTGGGCCTTGTCCTACTCGTGATTGTGGCGGTTTACTTATATCTAAAACATGAGAGAACTGTTGATCATAGAGAAAGGGATGTAAATCCTTCTGTCTGGAGAGCAGGCCAACCAATAGTTGGAATTACAGTTAACTTGTCATGACTTGGAGAATCTTTTGGTTATGAGCAGTTGTCTCGAGCAACTGGAGAGTTTCGTGCCTCTAATCTCTTAAAGAATGGGCACTCAGGTGATCTGTATCAAGGCCTCTTGGAAGGTGGTGTTCCTATTGTTGTCAAGAGAATTGCTTTAAACACATTCAAAAAAGATGGATATCTTTCAGAGTTAGATATATTGGGAAGGGCCTCACACACAAGGCTTGTACCTCTTTTAGGCCATTGTTTGGAGCGTGATGATGAGAAGCTTCTTGTTTACAAATACATGCCAAACATAGATATTTCTTATGCACTTTACAAAAAATCCAATTCACCAGAAGATACATTATAGTCGTTGGATTGGATAACCCGTCTCAAAATAGCCATTGGAGCAGCAGAAGGTCTCTCGTTTCTGTATCATGAATGCTCACCTCCTCTTGTTCACAAGTATTTTTGAATATTTTCATGTTGGCTAAAAAATTTAGTGAACAATGATTTGTTTCAAATACGTGTAGTCCAGACATATTAGAGCTCATTGATAAGTGTTTGAGAGCGACTGAGATGCTATATGCTAAAAATTAGATCGGTTGATCTGATTTCCTTAGTTTGAATCTCTCAAATTCTTAATTTCGCAACAAATTTGGAAATTTATCCTTATTGATAAATTTTATCAGTGTAGGTCCACCAACTGTTTGCATATATACATATAAGAATCATCTCCTGGAATTTTGTGTTCTTGTCTTGATTTATTGTCAGTATTACTGAAAGTGTAGATGAGGGAGTGGGTAAATTTGATCTCTTGTGGTCCCTCATTTGCTAGTGCTGCTGGTATTAGTTTCTATGGCTCAGCTAGGACTTTAATGTCAAACTTCCCATTGGTATCCTGGGGTGCTCTATCACTAAGAGGCTGGGCCTTTTGCAACCTGAAGTATGAATTTTTTTCCCAAAAACTTACCCTGCAAATTGATCAGCTTCTTTATCCAACTGTTAGATTTACCTAAAAGTCGAAACAAAATTTTAGACTTTTAGAATTTAGACTGTGTAGAAATTAAGATTTCTCAAATAATATATACTTAAGGACATGAAAGGAATAGCATGCAAGCATGCTTGACTCATGAAATTGTTATGAGATGTGGCATGAACTAAAATTTTCCATTGAATGACATCATACAAACTGGGAGAAATGGGTACATGTTTTGGGCCTAGAGAACCGGGAGTAGGATGTCTCCAGACATCAGGAGTTGTCCAAAGTTTCCTGCTGTCTCCTGTGACAGAACTTTAAAATGGCTTCAAAAATAAATCGTTTTCTGCCCTCTGATAGTGCTAAAATCTGAAATATATATATTATGTTTAAGATAATGTATATACATTAGCCATCTCCATCCCTTGTACCTCTAACATCTCCTGTCTCCAGGTGACTATGAATAAAAACATATAGAATCTTGAGATGGGATGCTACTATCCTAGAGCAAGCAACGGGTAAGTTAAGTTTTTCATGGTAATCAACTAGGTGCTCAAATATACTTTTTTGTTGTAATGGGAGGACCATACAAAACTGCAAACACCAAGAATGCAACGATGTTCTAGAAGTATATCACTTTTTTCAAGTTCTCTGTTAATGTAATTATCCTATATTAAGGCATTTATAGATCTATAGTAATCATGAATTTTATGTAAAATAGGAAATGCTGGATTTTCTCTGCCGCTAATGAGAGCAATGCAATTCATCTAATTGTTTGAAAATTGTGAAGCATATTGTTTAGGGTATTTTTTTATGTTCTTTTCTTGCTTGTAGTTGCTGAATGAATTAAATAAATGGGCATCTGCTTTGCTCAAACTCTGTTTTTGTACATTCACATGTAATTTCTAAGTTGTAAATATTGATAGTGTTTGTTCTTTGCTGGACTTTCACTTATAGGTTGACAGCCTCCAGGTCTTTTCAAGCATTCCATGGCTTTGAGCTTGTGTGGCTATTGTGTTATATGTTGAGTAGTATTGCATTGGATGCAGTTACCCTGGGTGATTTAGCTATCATATTTTCTTTTAGACTAATGTCAAGCCATTCATCACAGGGATGTTCAAGCAAGTAGCATCCTCCTGGATGATAAATTTGAAGTATGGCTTGGAAGCTTGACTGAAGCCTGTCCACAAGAGGGAGAACCTCCCCAAAGTGTTCTAGCTCGGATACTTCGAATATCACAGTAAGTTTACTGTTTTCTCACCCTCTTTTCTGATATGGTTTATAAAATCTATTCCATGCATTAACATATTTTAACCAGTTTTTCTTCTAATTGTTCCACAAAATATTAAGCCCATAAATTCTCCAAAGCTTTTGGTGGGTGATTGTGTAAATCTTTGCAGTTGGTCCTTTCAATTTATGCATGGTAGTGATGTTGTCTGATGTATTACACCCTTATGATGCTTCTAGTATTTCTGTTTCATGTTATGGTACTATTTGCAAGTGTATGGTGCCAATAAAAGGTCTTCTAAATCACCTATTTTTTGGTTAAAGCTATATGAATAAAAAAAACTGGCTTTGAGTTTTAGTGATGGTTGCAAGTATTGACAGAAAGCTTCTCAGATGTTAAGCAATTTATCTCTCTATTTAGTCAAACTCGAGATTCTCATACACACTGAAAATATAGATTGGCTTGTTCATGGTTTTTTAAATTAAAATTTAAGCAATCATTTGCAAATGCTCACATTGGATATTCCTTGACAAAGTATTGACAAATTTAAGATCCTTTGAATCTATCTCTAAGTTAAATCTTTAGGCTTTCTGGCTATTGCTATTTTGGATTCTCTTTCATTCATGTTTGAGATTTGTACTCTTACTATTTGCGTGAAGACCCTCTGTCCAGAATTCACATGTATAGTGTTGGAGATAGGAATTTTTTCATTTTCTCTCCATCTTCTTCATAGAATCATTTCAATCTATTCTTCAAATACATTTTGTGATTGTGGTAGCAGAATGCAATTTCTTATTTGATCCAACTTGCTTGATGAATCATGTTGACTAGTCCTGATTAGGTGTTTGGCTTTTATCAGCCTTAGCTTGTACAGAGTTTCCTCTTCCCTTCATTACTTTTGTGATCCCAAATAAGCATCTTGATTTGTTAAATAATAAAATAAAAATAACATCAGCTCAGCTATTCTAATCCGTATTGTTTTCTTTTGGTGTCTACGAGAACTTTGTTATGGGCTAGAATTTGGACTCCTTTATATTCTTAATATTATTCGACAATTTTGTCTTTAAATTTATTCATGAAGTTTGCATATGCTCTTGTACAATTTAGACAACATTTTTGTCACACAATGAGTGAATAACTGATGAGCTGAGAAACAAAACAGATACTTTAAGACATTCTTTTTATGTTTATAGCCGTTCAGTGTTTAGATGTTGTAGAGACAAGAATTTATATTTTTAGTCTACAAGTGCTACCTCCACTGCATTAACAATGGAACATATGATACATTGTCTGATTTTTTTATTGATAATACTTCAAGAACATTGAGATGGTCTCCTGTATAATTACAGGAGCAGTTCATTGGAAAGTGCAAAGTTTTGGATTGCTTTTTAAAGCTATCTTCTATATATCTCTAGTTGTTCTTTAATTATTAGCATTCTCCTTTGTCTGGGATATACATAAACTTTCTAGATGGAAATCTGCCATAAGCCTTTGAAAATATTTATCATGAATTAGGTTGTATCACAAACTGAACTTATATTCTTTTTCTAAATTTTAATGAGTATCGTAGTGCTACTAAATGTTTTTATTGGTGCATGAACTAAGCACTACCATTTCCAGATCATCTTAAAAAACTGATAGGCTTTCATTTAAGCTTTTAGCATTCCCAATCTTCATACAAACACGATAATTTTAACTATCTACATTTCTGATATTTTATATGTTTATAGACTGTTTCTTTTGTAAACAGCAATGCTAATTGCATTAGGCTGGATTTAGTATTTTTTAAGCCTGGGGGATATATACTACCTTTTGGTAATCATTTACATAAATGTAATTATTTCTTTAGTTAGTATGAGTTATATTTTAAAAATTGGTAGTCCAAAATCTAATACAATCGTTATTCTTATTCTCTTCTCTAACAATCTCTTCTGCTTGGTTGCTTCATGTGCAGAACTTCAGAGCAAGGGATGGCAGGTAAACAATGGAACTGTACCACTTTTATTTCTTCTGTGATAGTTGGCATTTTTGAAATCATAAAATTTATATGCTATGAAAAATGTGATTGTTTACCTCTCTCCTTAACTAGGATGCTGAAGTATATGCTAAGATAAGAAGTGAATTATAAATAGCTATAGATGTTTTTTCCATTGCATTGCATACTGCACCTAACAGAATCTTTTAAATTGGTCAAGTGCCAATTTTGTTTTTACATGTGGCATAGCTAGACATAAACATCATCAAGTATGATATATTCATATGCGTAGGCTGTAATTGCTACAGTAACTCCAATTGTGAGTTATTAATGGTATCTGACTAACATGTCCCGCTAGGTTCTCTTTTATGGTCTAATAGTCTAACTTGTTTTCAACAATACTGTTTTGTGGCTCCCTATGTGCCTTTGGATCTTGAATTTTATGTATTTGTCTCCCTTCTTGTTCATTGCCATTTTGATCTTTTGTTATTTTGGTTTCAAAGTCTCCTAATAATCCTTTATGTTTGATGGCATTGTCTTGACCATAATCAGTTTTGCAACGATGACTTTTTTTTTTTTTTTTTGTTGATTGATAACATGGGAATTTTTAGCCTTGGCCAAGCTAGGTGAGGCCACAAGCAAGACTTCATCCCTGTCATGAACACAGTGCAATAATGTGAGTAGTCCAAACCTGTGAACTTAGTAAGTCCAATAGGGGCACAAAGCCCACGGGCACACTAGCCCAGCAAGGGTTTGGAGCATGAAGTTACTGGCATGAATGCCAACAACTTCCACTTTAAGGCTCAAACCATGAGCACAATGGATCAGTGAGGGCACAATGGTTGCGATCACAATGGCCCAGCGGGGGGGTTGAACCTTGGTGGTTACAACAATAATGCCACAATTTAACCATCACACCATGCTATGAATGGCTTTGCAACAATGATTTTAGCAACATCATCCTTTGACAATAACTTTCTTTATCAGCTTGCAATATAGCCACCATCTTTACTTATCAACCTTTCGCCATTTTGAGTTTTTGGATCTTGATTCCGCCTCACTGATTTCTAGAATCATCTTTAAATAACTGCCATTTCTTGTTTGCATTTATCATATCTTGTTTTCTTCCTCATACCAATTCTTGAAACTTTACTTCTTTCCTAAGTTGTTGGTTTGGGTACAGGGTCGAGTATGAGTTGGGGTTCAGTTTTGCTTTCCCATACAACATTTATAATATTAAAGATATAAAAGTCATATATAAGTTTATAATACACTTATAATATTTTTTTATATATATTTTGAATATTTTATTTATTTAGATCAAAGTTGCATGGAAACAGATACAAATACGGATGTGGTATCGGATACAGATATGGCCATTTTTTAAGACCCTCAAAATGAATATGGCTGGATATGACATTCATAAAAAACACTCACACAAATACTTTCTAAGTAATTAGAGGAGATTTTCATTACTTTAAAAGCAAATAAGAAAATATAAATTAAAATAATACTAAAATTTAAATATTAATAATCTAGTAAAGAATAAACAATTAAATATATATTAATAAATTTTAATGTTTTTAAAATCTCTAACATTTAAACAACATATTATAAATATTAAATATAAATATAAAATTATAAACAATTAACTTTTTAAATTTATAAAAATTAAAATGCCAAAAAAATAGTAGAGTTGTGCTGGAAGAAGACTTAGAAAATCTCTTTTCATTTGTCTTCCTCATTTGGTGTAGGTTTTATTTATACAAAACAAAAAAAAATTGCACAATTGAAGTTTTTTAAGATTAAATTTAGGAAGATTCATGCCATATTTTTTAAAAATAAAATCACATAGCATCTGACATAGCTGGAAAAATCAAGATTTTTCGGGCATGTGTGGGTATGGTATCCAATGTGTATCTGTGGTGTATTGTATCTGTATCTGTATTTGATATGGGGATACGTGCGCCCAGAGAGGGGTAGGGGCGTATCTGGCTACTCTGATTTAGATTTAGATTTTATATTTAGTTAATATTAATTAATTTAATATAATTAAAGATATTAATCTAAAATAAATATAATTAGAATGAATGTTCATTGGAATGGCACGATCCTAGGGCTAGGGTTTGCTACTTGAGGAGTAGAGCTTTGGGGTTAGTTTTAGAGTAGGATGATGCAAAAAAATTAGGGTGATGTGGGTAAGATAAATGCTAGTGTTTATTCCTGCTTGGGAAAGGATGCTGGTGGGCCTTTGAGAGGTTTCTTAACCTCTTTGAAACCTTCTCCCCTTGTTAAAGATTCTGCTAAGCATCAAGTTACTGATATGGCAATAGGTTCTATGGATGGTACAACATTCTTGTTTGATGCTTACCTGCAGGGGATTGGTACTGGTTCTATAAAAGTGTAGAAAGATGATGTTACCATTAGGCAAAGGGGGATGGTAGAGTTTGCTGCCTGTTGGGTAGAGTTTGGGTGTTGGTTGTAGGATAGGACAACTCATTTTTCTTTGGTGTCCCTTGTTACTCTTTCAAATACTACACTTATATTATATTCCATGATGTTTTGGGGACAAATATGGGCACAATAGAATAGCAGGGGATGGGTTTTTGGGATGGTTGTATAAAAATATTTATATATAGATAAGAATTTGAAAAATATAAAAATATTTATATATAGATAGGAATTTGAATGTGATGTATCAGCTCACTCATCAATGACCTGACAATCTGGACGCTACTTGAAATATGCCAAGATATTAAGCTTTGTAACATCTTCTCTACAACACATGTTCATCACAACTACATATCAAAACAAACAAGTTCTTGGTAAGATGTGACAATTCTACCTTATATAGTGAATTCATTTGGTTTATTTATGTGTTCCAGTATTATGTTTTTAACTTTCACTAAATAATTTAATTGATTGATTTTGATATTTGTGGGGGAATACATCTTTATGGTAATCCTTACATTTGTTCTCCATAATTTCCATGTCTAAGCATTGACATTTTGCATATCACATGTTTCAAGGAGAAGGTTGTGTATACTCCAAACCTTTATGTTTTGTTTCTATCAAACAATGTATGGAATTCACTTTTTTTTCTTTCAAATGCATAGAATAGATGAGAATAGTTATATTGTGTCTAGAGAAGACCCTATAGAAGCTATGCAATGGAGAATAAATTCTACACAAGATGTGTTGCAGTTTATCTACAGTTTACATAATAATCTCTATTGAATCTTACCTTCACTTTACATTAAATAAACCTATTTGTAATATATCAAATCTCATTTCCTCAACTTTGATATATCTAACCACTTGTTTAGTGAGTAGCCTAGAAAAGGCTACATAATTTTTAAAGATTTTCTAGCTCTATTTTAAGCCTTCGTCTTAGCAACTTAAGCTAATATATGGATGTATAGAAAAATACAAAATTATGTGTTACTGACTTATCCTTACTTGCATAGAAAGCATAAAGGCTCTTATAGATTTTTTGTTTTCCCTCTCCTTTGTGTCAATCTCAAGATGATGAGATCTTAATCAAAATTCTAGATTCCTACAATTAATGCAAACACATCCATAAATACCTTCATATGTTTCCTTATCCTTCCTTACCACATATGATTGTTTGACTTTCTTTGCAGAACCATTATTTCATCTTGTTTACTTCTTGAGCAAATATATACATCTTTTAAAATATACCCAATTTTCTCTGTTCTATATTTTTTGATTTTATTTTGCATTCAATGTTTGTTATCTGCACTAGGATTTTGTCTTCTTAAATTGATTTTTCTTGTGCTATGTAATTGTAGTAGATGCAATGCTACTTTTTGCAGTAGGGAACAATGTCAGGAATACAGGCGTGTTTGATTTATGAGAAGATGCAATTGTAGCAAGCATTGGGAAATCATCAATGAGGATGACAATTGTTGAATCATCTTTACTAGAAAAGGTACTTTTGCATGGCATGTTTTGATTTTGTTGTTGTAGAATAGTAGGTCCAATTTATGACTTTTATATAAGAACTATCTTTTCCTAGTAATGAACTGCAATCTTACAAATCTTGCATTAATGATATAAAATGCACAATGGAAGTATGCCAATGATCATCTTACAGGTAGCAGTGCAAAGAAATATCTGCTTCAGTGCATAGCGTCTACCAATGTCTTCTTTATATCCTTTATTCTCAAGTTAATAGTTTAAAACAGTACCGTAGAGGGTTCAAAACTTGAGAATACTAATTCCATAACAAGCATGAGGTTATTTGATTGAAACAAAATTCAAGCAGCAGTAATTCAAAGAGACACATATCTGAGGAAAAGACTAAATTTCCTATGCCAGGTGATAAGACCTTATTTGATGTCACCATGCCTGCATGGTTAAAGAATTAATTGTTTCCCATATTATATATGTTGGCATAGTTCACCATAATTAAATTTTCAGCTGAGATTTTGATGGATATTTAAGGAAGTGTTCTTATCATCTTCGTTGTCCTAAGAAAAAATTAAGGAAGTGTTCTTATCATCTTCGTTGTCCTAATAAATATTTAAGGAAGTGTTCTTATCATCTCTGTTGTCGTAGGAAATTTCATGGAACCGTTGAAACAGGTAAATGATGCCATATTGTAAAAATCTAAATGTGCTCATTATTAGATCTTGGTTGTATTTTCATTTTAATAAACATATTCTAAAACCCTCATTGAAATTTTATTTTCAGGTTGTAGCTCATCAAATTGGAGAGGTGAACATGCACTCTTTACTTTCATCTGACCCTGACCAGTGAGATTTCTAGATCGGAAGTTGTCATCCTTCTCATTTGAATCCTTCCAATCTTCTCTCAAGGGTTGTCCGACTGGAATGGGAGGATAAGATTGCTCTGAATTAGGCAATATATGCACAACAAATAATATAACTACATTTACTATATATTTTCATGTCTTTTCTCCCTTCAATGTTTGTAGCATTTGTATTGTATCTTGGATTTGTCTTCCATGGCAACCAAGAGTGCAATGAAGGATGTATTTCTTGGATCTTTGTTTATGCAACTGTATGTTGTTTGTAATTCCTTTGGGTATGCAATTGTTTGTTGTTTGTATATTCTTTTTTTTTTCATGCAATACAAAAAAAACATTTGAATATCTATGATATTTGAGCTTTATATGCATAAAGTTGTTTGTTGATTGTATACATTTTTTTTCATGTTAATTCAATACAAAAAAAATTGAATATCTATGATATTTGAAGTTTATATACATAAATTTGTGAGAATATTTAAGTTAGATTTAATTTATAACTCAAATCATTGATTCATTCAAATAAATGACTAAACCATGACTAACTAAATGACTACTATGACTAATATAAATGAATACAATGACCCAATATATGACTACAATGACTAAATATATGACTACCATGACTAAAATAATGACTAAATATATGACTAACTTAATGACTAAATATATGAGTAAAGTAATGACTAAATATATGACTAAAGTAATGACTAAATATATGACTAAATAAATGACTACCATGACTAAATAAATGACCAGTTAACAACTATCAATGACTAAATTAATGACTAAATATATGACTAAATTAATGACTAAATATATGACTAAATAAATCACTACCATGAATAAATAAAATGACCAGTTAACAACAATCAATGACTAAATTAATGACTAAATCAATGACCAAATCAATGACTAAATCAATGACTAAAATAGTTTAGTCATAAATTTGGTCGCGTTATAAATGACCGGTAATAAACTACTAATGGTCACGTGACCAAAATTAGTCATTTATATGCAATTTTTAGTAGTTTATTTAGTCATATATTGTTGTTTTTGTACTAGTGACTAATGCCTCAGGGATGTTAGTTTTCCCATTTGCATCATATTTCGACTTTTTTTAGAATAACTTTGCATGGATATATGAATACCTAAGAATCTTCATCCCAAAGGGATTGCCTCCTGCAATTCCCATCAGAAGAGAAGTGAAGCCTTTCAGGCAGAAACGACATTGGTGGGAGGCTCTTCTTGCTGCCATGCAACGAACAATATCCAAAGCACTTCATCTCTTCAGGGGTGGAGTGAATTTTCTTTAAATAATTTTTATGCTTTTTTATTATGTTGTATTGTGTTTCCTCGTTCAATGATGTTTTGTCATTTTTTAAGTGATTTAGGTAGTCCTGTTTTAGGTGATTAGGGAAAGTCCTGACTCCATATGCCCAATTGATAAGTCACCAGTCTACAAAAACACAGAGAATCTTGGTTCTCCTATGCCGTAACTATCCGACATGGTCACCAAATGGAGCCTAATGTTGTACCCAAACCAAATTTTTTGCTTCATTAAGGCATTTTGCTTAAAAGAGTCTAAACCTTTTGTTAAAATGATGTCAAAACACTATTTTTGGGTAAATCAAGTATGGACTTTGTGTCAGTTTGATGTTAGAAGGATACTGGTAAAATTTGAAAAAATTGAAAATTAGGGTTTTCAAGCACCCCTATTTTAGGTTGTGAAACCCTAAAATTTGAAACCTGTCAGAATTGACTAAAAATTGTTTTGATTGGCTTATTTTGCTTCACGATCACAATGGTGAAGTTAGTTTCAGTTAAAACTCAGTTTAAGTTTGGTGGGTAGTTTTCACTTTTTTAGATGAAAAGTTAGGTTTTCTGAGGTCATCAATGGCAGATGGCCAGAGACCAGGTGTTGAAATCTAGGCCTAAAATGCTCAAATGAAGAATTTGTGGCGAGATAAGTGCAAAATAATGCTTCGTCTCAAAGGAGATTTTTTCGCCGAGATGAAAATCATCAAAAAATTTCTAACTCTGGAGCACCAAAGCCCCTGGAGGCCAGGGGTGCCCTAGATTTCAGTTTTGAGGTTTGTCACTTCCAAGGAGACTTGCCAGGAATACTGTCAACTTCGCGATGAGCTATCCAGTCAGCTTAAAAGATTTGTCTAGCACCTATTACGGGAGATTCAGCGAGAACCGAGGAGGATGAAAAAATGACAACACTAGAAGGAAAAGCGCAACTTTTGCAAAGGGCGCCCATCTTTTTGAGGGATCAAATGAAGGATTCTGACCAAATGACACCTAGGATGTTTGTCTCACATTTTATCAGGCTTCACAACGCACCCATCAGCAGGTCAATCTAAGTTGTTGAACTGCCATAGTGAGAGGTCAAACACGAGGTTAAATCTTGGTTGGAATGACAAGGAAAAAGTAAAAGTGCCCTTGTTAGCCAGGGGCGCCCAAGGTTTTTGAGCCTTGAATGTCTTCTTTCTAGTGATCTCAGGTATTCATCTTGTCTGTGTTACATCCAGCTTTCCGTTGCATACCTTTGTCAGGTTAGAAGATGAGCTAGTAGCCTGTAGCTGGAGATTGAGTAGATTTTTAGCCAGTTGGAAAAATGGCCATCTTTGGAACAAAAAGCGCCCCTGGAGGCCAGGGGTGCCCTTGATTTTCACCTATCAAATGTTGGAATTTGATGAAGTGTTCTCTTGAAGTTGTTGTGCAGAATGGAGTCAACTCCGCAGTGAGCCAATTATTTAGTCTTGAAGTTTTTCCAAACACGAGATGCGAGGGGGTCAAGATTACCTTCTAAGTGTTGAAAATGATGAAAATTTGTTAAAGTCTGGGATCAAAAGCACAAATTTTGCTAAGGGCGCTTTGATTTTTCAAGCCTCAAACCTCAGTTTTAGGGATTGCAATCTCAAGGAGTGTTTTTGTTAGATTTGATCTTGCTCTTCAATGCAACTGTCGGCCAAAAAATTGGTGATGTCAGTCAATCGAAATCAGTGATGGAACAAAGGCTTTGCTGAGGGTTGAAAATCCAAATTTTCATTAAAATGGTTAAGTCTGGAAAGAGATGCCTTAAGTCAAAGGTTGACTTTTTGAACTGAAGATGACTAGGCACCCATGAAAGGTGGATTTAAATATTATTTAAATATTTAAATAATTCGACTTTAAGGGGATTATTTTAATTACAAAAAAAGGCGATTTTATGCATGCATGTTCAGTTAACTGATTTTGCATGTTGAGTTAACTGGATTAATTAAATGTGGCGCCCTTTTTAGGGTTATTTAACATTCAATTACCTTTTTTCAAGTCCCAATTAGATGAGGTCAAATTGTTTTGAGGTCCAATTAGAATTAAATTGAATATTTTTAGAGGTGGTTCCTAATTGCATGAAGATGTACGATTTTATGTTTGAATTTATTTATCTAAGTCATTAAAATTGTCATTATTCTCATACCAAGTTTACAGCAAAGGCAAAATTCTTGAGCAATTGAAGATTCCAAGGTGCTTTGAGTTCATTTTTTTAGTGACGGGTCCAGATTGTTCAGAATATATATTTTCCAGAGTTCAATTTTTTAGTGCATGCATATATCATCGAATCTCAGTCAAGCATAGGCGATTTTCTTCAGAAGCAAAACAAATAAAAACTTCTATCTTATGTCTAATTTCTTCTATTCTCATCTTAGGTATTCTTCGCATGTCAAAGAAAATGACAAAATATTCAAAATTTGATCATCTAAGCTCACATACTTTAGCAACAACAACAAAACCCATGTCTTAGATGTTTTCGAGAAAATTGCCCCGTGGCTTTTATTCTAAAGCTCTATGCTTTTTTCTGAGAATTCCTTTGCATGTGGGTCAAAAACATATATTTTTCAAAATCAAATTATCTAGGTTGTCTTAAAATTCCATTTTCTACAAAACCCATGTTCCAAATTTTCTCAGGAAAAATTGCCCCGAGTGAGCTCTAGAACCCTTGCTTTTTCTCGAATGAAAAGCCTTTGCATGCCTAGACAAAACTCACTTTTTCGCATTTCTGACGATCTGGGTTTGCTTAGAATTACATTCTTTACAAAACCCACATTTCAAAAAAATTCCAATTTTTTTCCCGCAACTGGCTATTTTTAGCTTCATCTAGAGCTTTTTCCAACTTTTTCTGAAAGTTGTTAGAACATAGTCATGATCACAGTCAACAGGAAAGTTTTTCAGAATGCGGTTCAACTAGACTGAATTCAAGATCAAATCAGTCTTAATTCATGATATCATCAGAATGACTGACACATATTTGCATCAAGTGCATCCAGAGGGTTGATTCAGATATTTTGATAGGCATAGTCACCCAAGGTTCACAAGGTTTCATACATCGTATAGTTGATAGCCTTCAAAGGCCAGTTTAGAGGGTTGGACACCGTTGGAATTCTGCATGTGCAGCGAGTTTGTGTGTATTTCGCAATCAGAGTGTTCGCGGTCAAGCTTCGTGGTTTCATCATGCAACACTCTTTCATTGAGAAGAATCAAGAAAAGCATCAAAAGTGTTAAGATGCAGAAGGAACAGAGGTCATCACTCCATTTACGAAGCCACCAAAGTCACTCAGATCTCGTGCCATTATCTTTGTGAAGATGGAACCTATGCTGATCTCGAGGCTATGTGAACTGAGTTCTAGAAGCTTGGTCATGATATCTTGATGGAGATCCTGTGGCATCCAAGTTGGATTACTTCTCAGTGATGACAACTAGTTTTAAAAAGGAAACTGAAGAGGTCAGAGAATGCATGGGAGCAATCAAGGATGGTGACAAAGAGTTGAGCAAGAAAATTATCACCGTGGACAGCGTCAAAGTACTAGAGGATGAGGCACTCAACCAGTTCCTAGACGAGATGTTAGACCACGATGATCTGGAGTGATCTGCTAGTTGGGACTTGCAGTTATTTTCGAGGATAGAGTCAATAGCAACAGTTAACTCAATACTCAGTCTTGAGTTCTAATTGTTGATTTCATGCACGCACATATCTTCCTTGGAATTATCTTCGTAGGAGTTTAGACTTTCAATTAGGAGTAGTTAATTGATGTTAGTTATCAGTTATTTTTATTTCAATAAGGATGTGCATGCTTGCACTTGCCAGTTCAGTTGATTCCTATTTCAGTTAACTGTATAGTTTCCTTTATTAGCTAGGTTTAGCAATAAAATCTTGCATGCTTGCAAGACTGTAGTTGACTCAAGGTTATTTTAGGGTTCCCTATACCTTTTAATGTCTATAAATAGGAGCGCTTTGCTCATTTGTAATTAACTTTTGCAGGAGATAGTAATATATGATGTGCCTACCTTGCCTATAATATTGTTGTTATGTATATGTTCGCGAGTTTTTACTATGATGATGAATTGTTGTGTTACCTTTCTTTCATGTTATTGTTATGGTATTTGCTTATCTTAGTTAAATATAGTGGCTAGTTTGATCGTTTATTGTATGTGTGTTTCACCAATGCAATTTGTTGTCCTAGTTGGCTATTCTATGTTTTGTTTCTAATAAGCCTATTCAAATGAGAAAATTGTCGAGCCACCTTTCCCTCACATTGTGAATCTATACCTAAAGCTTATCATTTGATGTGTGTGTCAATAAACCTATTCAACCAAGAAAATTTTTGTGCCACCTTGCCTTCATGTTGTGGAGTTGTACTCAATTTATCGTATATTTGTTTATTTCTAATAAACTTCTTCCCAGCCAATCAAATAGTTGTGCCACCTTTCCTTCACATTGTGCATCTGTACCTGAAGCTTATCATATAAGAACATTCCTGCTCTATTTCCTCATGCTCTATTTTCTTGAGGAGATTGGATAGATTAAATCATTTAGTTTAGTTGTAGTTAGAGATTTGTGAAACCAGAAAATACTTGGCTGCAACGTTCGTGGTTTTTCTTAACCTTGTGCCTCTTCGATTTGAGACAAAAAGATAGGAGTTAGTTTACATTACTTTTTCACGCAAATCAGCACTAAAGTGGAAGCTTCCCTTGCTAATTTGAAGAGCACTCATTACACAGTGTGCATAGTTTTCCGTACCAACTTGCACTCTAGAGGTGTTAGTTGTTACGCCAACAAACTGAAATATACAAGCTGGGACATATGTAGACTATGATAGATTGTTTGATTCTTTATCATTAAAATATTGGCTACCAAAAACTACTAGAAACCAGGTTGAATGTTTTGAAAATTATGTAATTTAGATAAGATGTATGTTATCTTATGTATGTAGGAGGTTACCTTTTGGGACGGGTGCCAAAAATGGCTTAACAAGGAGTATAGGTTTTGCTTTTCCAAAATCTATCTTTTCTAGCTATATACAACATATGCTTGGCCAAGCGTTTGTAGTCCATTATGTTGAATGCTCTAATTTTTACGATGTAACTCTCTGCCATTTCCTAACATTGATCTTGCATGTTCCAAATGTAGATATAAATGCATGTAGTTGTTAGGCACGCACCAAATTCCACCTTGCATATCATATTATCTTGCTAAATATTTTGTGTAGGGTCGAGTATTCTTCGAGTTAGGAAGAATTTCGGGGAAGCGTAGCTTCATAGTTGGGTGGAAAAGCACCTAAACCATGTTCTCGTCCACCAGATGTGGCGAGAATTGAAGAGGAATCACATGGAATTCCATTTTTTATTATTGTACTTTGTACTATATGATGTAAACTTGAGTTGACTAAGTGGCGATTTTCGCTTAAGTCAAACTATGTAACTTGTAAATTTGACATTTGGAAATGAATATAAATTATTATTTTTTGACATATTGTGCTATGATAGAAACTAGCTGATTGATTATGTCTTTAACTTATTATTCATAATGTCACAATTTATCTATTTGGTGTTATTTAAGTAAGACAAATTACATTTGGTATCGGATCTTAGGGTTCAGCTCTAGGCCTATGAGTCCACAGTGGTCGAAATTAGGGTAATCGACCCTTAAATTCGATATTGAACCTGAATTGAATGTAGGTATGGGAAGGTCAAAGTCAGGGAAAAAGAAGGGAAAGACAGTTAAGACTACTAAAAAGAAAGTGGTTGTCGAAGAGAGCCCAAAACTTGAAGTCCAACCTGAGATTCTCGATGATGAGACCTTAGCACACGCCCTCACTCGACTTAAGTTAGAGATCAGCAAGAAGATAGAAGATTCTAAGCACACCATTAAAACTAAGAAACCTTCTACAATTCAAGATTACCCTTTGGGGTGCGGACCCAGTGCACCCATTTTGACTAAAGAGGAAAAGGAGTGCTTGCGTGCACACCCTACCTCTTCCAAGAAGGTTGTAATATACTCTAATGATGACCTAGAGGAGTGTCTTCTATCGAATAATAAATATCCCACCTAGAAAGGGTGAAAATTTTGTAAATAAGGATCTATGTAATTGTTATTATAATAAATAAGGAAATTCTTTCTTGTGTTCAAAGTTGTGGGCTTGAATGACTCACCCTTGTTATGAATGAACATGAATATCTTTTAAATATTGCATGTCATAATAATTAGAATTATGTGTTTGAAATGATTAAATATAGAAAAATTGTGTCAGTTATGCTAGACGCGTGTTGTGATGCAGGTCAATTGTGAACCACCATGGTGAACACTAGGAACGAAAGCTCAAGTGAAGGTAAAAACAGAGGTCAAAATGAGAGGTTGGACCGAATCCTAAATCTCCTAAACTATCAGGAACACAAAATGGACCATTTGGAAGGGGAATTTTGAGGTATGCACCAAGATGGTTAGAACTTGAGAAATGAGGAGCAGCCACAGGGAAATAGAGATCAAGGTGGCAATAACCAAGAAAGAATCAAAGGAGAGCTCGACAAGGACCTAAAAAGGGTAGGTCCGTCGAAGTTTGATGGAAAAACCATCAGAGACGAAGAAGAAGCATGGATCATTGAAATGGAGAAGTACTTCAGGCATTGCAACTTATCAAATGAAACTAAGGTTGTATGGGCAGCTTATCAGCTCTCTGGTGAGGCATCCACATGGCGGGGCAATGAAATGGTAGAAGAGAAATTGCAACCTAGAGAGACCACATGGGAACAGTTTCTTCAGCATTTTCGGAAAAGGTGGCTCCCTCAACACTTTTTCGATAAGAAGACGACAGAGTTCCAAAACTTAGCTCAAGGGAGTATGTCAATGACTCAATATTGGGAAAAGTTAAACCATTTTCTTAAGTATGTGCCTCAGTACCAAACCAATGAGGGCTTCTGAATCTGAAAGTTCATACTAGGGTTAAGGCCCCAGATTGGAGTGAAGGTGGATATACATAATCCCCTTACCATGGAGGAGGTCTTTAAGAAGGCCACCAAATAAGAATAGAAATTGCAACAGTTGTCTAATTTACTAAAGAGTTCAAATTCTAAGTCTTAGCTTAGGAATAAGAAATTTTAGAAAGGAGAGAAACCCCACTAGATTAGAAATCTGAGAAGCGAAAGCGAATCTCAAGAGAAAGGAGAGGGAAATAGTAGTAGAAAGAATAAGAAGGCCAACAATAACAAAATAAATTTTGATAATAAACATAAGAGCTCCAAGGAAGATAGGATGGGAGGTCGGAAAGGGCCTCGTGATGGGTGCTACACCTACGGAGGTGATCATTATGCCTCAAGTTTCCCATAGAGATGGAAGGCACAAAAGGAAAGAAACCAACATCAGATCCATGCAATGGACAATAGATAAGGTGAGTTTCAAGCTTCGCCAATCCAAATATTGGGTAAGATCTATGGTGAATTTATTTCTATTTTAATAGACACTAGAGCCATTGAATGTTTTGTAGACCCAAGAATTATTTCTAAATTACCCGTTAGACCTGGACACATGGAAAATTCTTGGATGGTCCAATATGGAAATCGACCAAAGAGGAGGATGGATTCATGTCTCTATTCCAGTTTCTAGACCCGAGTTGATCTTTATGTGGTACTCCTAGGTTCATATGATGTGATCTTAGGGATAAATTGGCTAACTAAACATAAGTCCATTGTGAACTATGAGGACAAAATTATTAGTTGTTTGGATGACTATGGGAACCTAGTTGAGATGCATGTGTTACAGAGACCACTAGAGCTTAGGCAGATCTTAGCCATGCAACTTAAGAGGGATCAAAGGAAGGCGTGTACCATTTATGCAGTAGATGTTAGTGAACCTAAAAATATGAACCCTTATTTGGATGATTACCTCATTCTCAAGGAGTTCCAAGATGTATTTCCTGAAGAGCTCAGAGCTATCTCCTAAGCAAGAATTTGATTTTGCTATTCATCTGGTATCAAGAGTCGAACCTCAATCTAAGGCCCCATATAGGATGACTACCATCGAGGTATTCAAATTGAAGGCCCAGTTGCAAGAACTATTGAGCAAGGGGCTTATTCGACCTACTATGTCTCCTTGGGGTGTGTCGATTATCTTTGTTAAGAAAAAGGATGGAACCTTGTGTTTGTGTATAGACTATCAGATGTTGAACAAGGTGACCATCAAGAATAGATATCATCTTTTGAGAATTGATGAGTTATTTGATCAGATGAAGGGAGCAACAATGTTCTCTAAAATAGATCTCAGATCCGGTTATCACCAATTGAGAATAAATGAAGAGGACATCCCTAAGACTACTTTATGAACTTGATATGGACACTACGAGTTCATGATGGTAACTTTTTGTTTGACCAATGCAGCAATAGCTTTTATGAATCTCATGAATAGTGTATTCAAAGATTGTCTAGATGATTTTGTCTTGATCTTCATTGATGACATCCTGATTTATTCCAAGACCATTGAGGAGCATGATAGGTATTTGAGGATAGTCTTACAACGTCTAAGAGAGAAGAAGCTTTTTGGAAAGCTATCCAAGTGCTCATTTTATCAGGGCATGGTGCACTACCTAGGTCGCATCATATCAACAGAGGGAGTCTCTGTAGATCTTAAAAAGATTAAGGCGTTTGTAGAATGGATGGTACCTTAGAATGTTCAGAGGTGTGAAGTTTTATGGGTCTTGTGGGATAGTACAAGAAGTATGTACAAGGATTATCTCAAATTGCAGCCCCAATCACCTCACTTCAGAGGAAAGGGAAAAAGTTTGAATGGGTAGAAAAGTGTGAGCAAGCCTTTCAACTCCTGAAGGAGAAGCTCATGACAACCCCAATGTTGACTCTACCTAATCCCAATGGCCAATTCACAATGATTGCAGATGCTTCAGGAGATGGTGTAGGAGTTGTATTAATGCAAGATGGACAAGTGGTGGCGTAAAAATAAATAAAGCTGAAACAACATGAAATGAATTACACACCACATGATTTGGAATTGGCCGCAATAGTATATTCCTTGCAAATGTGGAGGAATTACTTATTGGGGAAACCATTTAAGCTCAAAACGGATCAATTGGGATTGAGATACATCTTCACCCAACTGAACCTAAATGCACATCAAAGAAGGTGGTTGGAATTCCTTAGTGAGTACAACTTTGGAATTGAGTACATTAAAGGAAAAGAGAATAGAGTAGTAGATGCTCTTAGTATAAGAAGACATTTGGCAACTATGACCTTGACAAGGTCTAATCTAAGGTAGCGGGTGATGCAACACTTACAAGGGGATGAGCACTATGAAAGAGTAAAGAAAGCTCTAAAAGATAATCCCTCAAACCATCAATTTGATGGGTATGAGATTGAATTTGATGAAATCCTAAGATATCAAAGGAGGATGTATATTCTAGATTCTAGAGATCTCAGAAAGGTTGTCTTGTAGGAAATTCATAATCCACCTTATTCAAGACACCCCAGAGTTATCAAGATGATTGTAGAGTTAAAATATTTGTATTTCTGGCCAAAACTTAGGAAGGGTGTAGTTGAATATGTAGCTAGATGATTGGAATGTCAACAAGTCAAGGTCTAACGTGTGCATCTAGCAAGGCTTCTCTATCCTCATGACATACCTGAGTATAAGTGGTAGGTGATTAGCATGGACTTTATACAGGGGTTACCCTTGAGTAAAAGCAGGCATGATATCATCTTGGTAGTAGTTGATAAGTTAACTAAGGTGGCACATTTTATTCTAGGGAATCTTAAGGATGGATTGTTGACCTTGGCCAAGAAATTTTTCCAAGATATCTTTTATTTGCATGGAGTACCTGAGACTATCATATTTGATAGATACTCGAATGACGTCCACATTTTGGACAACTTTGAATGCAGCTTTGGGAACTAAGTTGAATTTTAGTTCAACATATCATCCTCAGACTGACAATCAAACAGAAAGAGTCAACTAGGTAGTAGAGGATCTCCTCATAATGTAGTGCATGAACCAACAGTATAAATGGCAAGAGTATCTACCCTTAGTAGAATTTGCATATAATAACTCTTTTCATGCATCCTTATGTATGACACTTTTTGAGGATCTTTATGAGCGAAATTTTTGTACACCCATTAGTTGGGACAGATTGGAAGATAGGATTATAGTGGGTCCTGAAATGCTTAAAGAAATGGAAGAGCAAATGAGACTCATCAAGGGTAGACTAAAGGAAGCAGTAGATAGAAAAAAAATATATGCCGACAAGAACAAAACCTTCAGATAGTTCTCAGAGCGAGATAAGGTCTTTTTGAGAGTCAAGTCACATAAGAGCTTAATTACTTTTGGAAAATCTTCCAAGTTGGCCCCTAGATATGTGGGTCCCTTCAATGTGTTGGAAGTGATTAACCCGGTTGCATATCGACTTGCTCTACCACTTACTCTAGCTTGAATCCTTAATGTATTTCATGTTTCTTTGCTCAATCCATATCATCCAGATGCATCTCATATACTTGATTGGAATTCTTTGCAGGTGGAGGATCTAGGAGTGGTGTTGGTGGAGTCCATTAGAATAATGGATAGACACAACGTCAAGTTGCAAAATAGAGACATTGTCCAATATAAGGTTTTGTGGGACCAATATTCTAAGGACAGTGCTACATGGGAGGATGTGGAGGAAATAGAATGCTCCTTTCCTGATTTGATTTTTAGATGGACTCTTAATGTTCATTGAGATACTATTGCTCTAACATTTTGAATTGATATGTTATGAAATTTTTGGCTTGAATAACAATGTGATTGAGTGTTGAAAAAGACATATATAATTGAGTGTTGTTTGATAAGACATCGGGATGATGTCTCTTCCTAGTGGGGAAGGATGTCACGACTCAAATTTTTCTTACATTTAATAATGCTAAGTTATTTAAATATTTTGGAAAATGAAATTTACTAGTTTTGACTTGTGATAAATTTAAGATTTCAATGTTATTTGAAATATATCTATATTCATATGATTGAATACAAAGGATGAATGTTATGATGTGGAATAGAATATTTTCATTTCAAACATTGGTTAATGGTTACTGATGAAACTTTGTGAGTGCAAGTGTGTGAATGTAGGAACAGGTTAAAGATCGAGAACATGGTTGAGGTAGGATTATTTCGTCGGATGACGATCAATAAGTTTGTTGGAATCTAGAACGTGCACACACCATTGAAAATCATAGCATCTGAATTTAACTTGCAATTTGGTAGATACCATCTTGCTTGTGTGAAATGTATAAATTATTAAATAGGTAAGCTTGTGGAAAAAAAATATTGTTAGATCATTTTTCTACCTTATTTATTTGATGATATTACATTTCAAAAGAAAAAGGAAGCACTAATGTTTGGGATAAGTCATTTGCATATAAATGCATGTATATACTTTTGACTTCTCATTAAGAGAACTATTTAAATAAATAAATATATATATATATGTGTGTGTGTGTGTGTGTGAAAAAAATATAATAGCTATGGAAATAACACTTAAACAAAAATGTGTTATTTAAAAATTATTAACTTAATAGTTAATATTTGTTTTATTTTCAAATTTTAAACAAAAATGGATTCGACTGGGTTGGTGGCCACCCATAACCCAAAAAACAGAGGAGAGAATCCGATTTCAAGAGGTGGGAGGGCGGCTAACTTAATGAAGCTTTCCAATATTAGGGAAAATGTATAGAGTCAAGAAAAAAGAAAAATCATGCAAAACGCAGAGGGAAGATAGCATGACAAGAAAAAGGGAGGACTTCATCCAAAAAGCAAGGACGAAGAGGAGGTCGACTGGGGATAGCAAGGGAGAAAAGGAAAAAACAAGGATTTCACAAATTTCCCTCTACTTTGTCTTGGTCAATTGTGAGCGAATACAGAGGTAGGAACGTTTTTTTTCGTCAAGTTTCTATTTTTTTGTGTTGTTTCCTTTCCTACTCTATCGAAATGCTCTGGTTCTTTTTGATAATATTGTTTCTAATAAAAATAGAACATTTCATTTCCTTATCTCTTCATATGGGTCTATTTAAATGCATTATGTTGGGCATGTCACTTCGGCATCAACCCCATTTCCCTTGTTTGAGAAAAAATCACATGCTTTTGTCCAACTTTTGGACATTGCTTCCATGGCTTGCCATACCCAATTTTTTCTACTTGTCTATGCGAATGTATAAGGTTCTTAATGATCCTTGCATGTGAATGCATTTGTGAGGGGTCAATTGAAATATTCCCCCCCTTGTCACTTCTCCTATGTTGTTGACAGCTTGGTAGAACCCTCTCTTTTCTAATGCTTTTCCTATTCTAACGATATCACACTTGATTTGGTTTGTTTCAAGTATTCCATGAGATCATTGAAAAATGATCATATTTATAAAGCTATTTCATTGATTCCTTCAATAGAATGTATCTTGCTTTAAGATTTGATAAGTTGAGTTTATTTTATGGACAATATAGAATGATACTATCAATCTAACCAAAAGTTTACCCTTCTAGAATGGAGCCTTAAAGGTTGATCAATGCTCTTAGAATTGATCTTGTGTCACTGTTTGGATGATATCTAAATCATCTGATCGATCCTCATGTATATTATTAATCTTTGGTTTAGTTGATCGAACCAAAGAATGACACCATCGTTCTATTTTATATATTTACTTTCTTCATTCAAAACATGTTGTCTTAGTTCGAACAACTCATAATGTTTTATATATTAAGTTTTTTCTTTAAAATAATAATGTTATTCACTATCTTTAACTAAGGCCTTAACAGGTCGATCCATGCATATTTCCCATCAAACAAATTTTATTGTTTTTGAAGGAACATAACAATGTACATAAATATATATATATATACATATAGTTTCTCAGTATGAATATATTTAAAATAGTGTTGAGCGTTCATATTCGTAGTGCTCATGTATCGATCTTAGTAGAGCCTTATAAACTGAATGATAGTTTCCATATCATTCTATGGAACTACTAATGAATGAATTAAATGATATATAAGGTTGACCAATAGCATGCATATCGTTCTGAATGATAGCATGCATATCATTCCAAACTTGATAATCAATGTTCTAAAAGAATGTTTAAAATTGAATGTTAAAATTCATATCATTCTTTGATATTAATGTTTTTTTAGAATGAGATAAAACTGAATGATATGTACCATTCTGATTAAATTTTATCTTTCAAGCATACTTTGTTTTAAATTAGAACAATACATATATCATTCTAAAGTGGAAAACAATACCTTATCATTTCAAAATGTTTACAATGGATGATAACATTTTCTTACCAAACTTATTTTTGTTGCAAGAATGGAAAGAGGAATGAAAGTGTTGTCATTGATCTCAACTAGTTAGTTGGTTATCTACTAGTTGTTGTCGACTGTATATGTTGAGGATATTGAGAAAATTCTATTAAAAGAAGGTTGCAAGTATTCAGTTGTTGAGAAAATTTGGGACGGACAGTTCTGAACCGGTAAGTACTCCTATGGTGACTGGTTGCAAGTTAGGAAAAGATGATGATTCACCTAAGGCCGATCAAAGCAAGTATAGATCTATGATTGGTGGACTATTGTACTTGACTACTACTAGACTAGATATTATGCATGCGGTTTGTCTTGTAGCTAGATTTCAAGAAGATCCGAAGGAAACACATGTTACTACAATTAAAAGAATATTCAAATATTTGAATGACACTCTGGATTATGGATTATGGTATCCTAAAGATACTAATTTTACACTTGTTGCTTATACAGATGCAGATTGGGTTGGAAGTATAGATGATAGAAAGAGTACAAGTGGTGGTGCATTCTTTCTTACATGTATATTGTTGGCATGGTTGAGTAAGAAGAAAGATTCAGTCTCTTTGCCTACTGTTGAAGCTGAGTATATTGTTGTCGCATCTTGTTGTACACAAGTTTTATGGATGAAACAGACATTGAAGGATATCACAGTGCTATATGATGATCCTATTCCTATCTTCTGTGATAATACGAGTGCAATTAACATTTCGAATAATCCTGTGATGCACTCGAGAATGAAGCATATATCTATCAGGTATCATTTCTTAAGAGAGAAGGTCATGGAGAATGAAGTCAAGCTTGAGTATGTTTCGACAAAGGATTATATTGTGGATATATTTACAAAGGATCTTCCTAAAGATACTTTTGAGTATCTTCAAGATTAGCTAGGGGTTATTGCCCCTTCTTTTAAAAACTAAGATGCATTTGGAGATGCATCAGTCCCGTAGATTTATGATTCTATCTTTTTGGACTGATGTTTTTGGTGGCTACCCCTCAGGGGGAGCAGACAGATTTTTTAAGTGTTGTCATTATGAGTATTTTGTTTTCATGTCAAAAGGAAGTTTCAATGAACATATCTTTTTCCTTTTCCATTAATGTCAAAGGGAGAGAAAGCATGTAAAAAAAAAGGAGAGAGAAAGCATGTGAAAACAAAAGGAGATAGAGAGCATGTGAAGAGGAAAAGAAAGATAATAAGAGAAAGTAGGTAATGAGGAAGATGATCTTCTAAGGGGGAGAAGCAACAGAAAAAATCTTAAGAAGTGTTTTTAGAACCTGTATGGTGTGTTTGATGGTTTTTCACTTTATGTGTTGCCATCAATAACAAAGGGGGAGATTGTTGCAAGAATGGAAAGATGAATGAAAGTGTTGTCATTGATGATAATCGGTTAGCTGGTTATCTACTAGTTGTTGTTGACTGTATATGTTGAGGATATTGAGAAAATTGTATTAAAAGAAGGCTGCAGGTATTCAGCTATTTAGGATGTTGATTTGATGCTTGTGAACTAGGTTTTTTGTTTTGGTTGAGGTCTAATAGAATTATTTTTGGTTCAAATTTCTCTTTGATGAAGTCTTATGGCGTGTGGTTCTAGAGTTGTGTTGCCCTGGCTCTATTGAAGATGGTTTTGACATTTGGAAGTATCGAGCTTAATTGATCTATGTGTTTTACATTGGTTTGGCCGACCGTGTGTCAAGCACTATCTTCAAAGTTGATGAAGCATGTTGGATCTATTATAGGTCCCAGTGAAGTGTGTGTCTGGGTCGCCCTCATTCTAATTCCACCCTAGGATGTTTGGCACTGACCTAATTTGAATTTGAAGATTGGATGGTCGACTTTGTATCTTTTCAAGGTTGGAGATATTATAAATACAGAATGTGCTAGCGATGAAAATTGTACATAAGAAAAGAAGGAATATAAGTGAAAGAGAAGACACAAATTTGATGTTATTATGAAAGTGTGTGAGTTAGGTGTGTGGTTGATCAGTGTGAAGCTTAGCACTGAGTTTTCAGATGCAGTGAGTAGAAGTAAAACTCTATTATTCATGTAATTTGATCAGTGATTGTGGTGGAATCTTTGTTGCAATTGGATTGATGTCTCTCTGTAACAAGTCTTCTTTTTCTTCTTTGTATCTTTGTGGTAGTGATCCCTCCAGGTTTTATCCCTATGAATAGTGAGTCTGGATAGTGAGTCCTTATTTCAAGCAGTGAGCCTTATCTCAGGTAGTGAGCCTTTTTGTAATCAGTTTTGATATTCTCTAAAGTGTGAGTTAATCCTCACTGTTGTTTTTCCCTCATTGGGTTTTCCATGTAAATCTAGTGTTATTATGTTTGTGCATTTGCATTTGATGGTTAATCACTTAATCAGTTTATGTGTTAGTTTCGGTAATTGAATTTAAGGTTATAATTTGTGACAACTGATTCACCCTGCCCCTCTCAGTTGTCCCATCCAACAATTTCACCTATTGATGATTAAATTATTCGAATAAATGGTGACATGGTTATAAATGAATCATAACAATCACATAAACAGAACAAAATGAATAGGAATAACTGGTGTTTTCTCCATGAAGGTAAATGAGAATGAAACTAGTAATGTTCAGACTCTATTTTAACTCATATCAATTCTGGTATTGGATACAAATACTTAAATGAGAACGATCAAGTGACATTCTAGTTGTTATTTAAACTCTGAAGGTTTCGAAACTGCTCTAAAAATTATAATATCTAAATTATTTTCTAATTCTATTTTTTATCATAGATTGAACTATGCAAGATTGAGTTTTTGATGAAAGTTGACATCTTTTTTAACATGGAAAATCTGCATGTAGAATGGATCTTTATTTTTCAAAAGAACGTATACGCATACACAGTTTTTAACAAAAGGCCATATATGTGTACATGCATAAATCTTCTATTTATGCATTACACATACATGTGATATACCTTCTTTAAAATTTCTTATTTTTCTTTATCTGAAAAATGTAGAATTCATTCCAAGTAGGAAGGAGTAAAAGGAAATATTTGTGAAATTGTATGCTAATGCATTTACTATGATATTCTTATCTTAATTGATGAAATGGATCATATATTATGGATAAATGTTTGATTACATTATTATAAAATCTAGTTTAGTTCCTTACACAAATTTTTATAACTGAGATAGCCAAGATGAGACATATGTAGACTATGATATAGATTGTTTGATTCTTTATCATTAAAAGATTGGCTAGCAAAAACTACTAGAAACCAAGTTGAATGTTTTGAAAACTATGTAATTTAGATAAGATGTATGTTATCTTATGTATGTGGGAGGTTACCTTCTGGGACAGGTGCCAAAAATGGCTTAACAAGGAGTATAGGTTTTGCTTTTCCAAAATCTATCTTTTCTAGCTATATACAGCATATGCTTGGCCATGCATTTGTAGTCCATTATGTTGAATGGTCTAATTTTTATGATGTAACTCTCTGCCATTTCCTAACATTGATCTTGCATGCTCTAAATGTAGATAGAAATGCATGTAGTTGTTAGGAACACACTAGATTCCACCTTGCATATCGTATTCTATTGCTAAATATTTCATTCAGGTTGGGTATTCTTCAAGTTAGGAAGAATTCTAGGGAAGCATAACTTCATGGTAGGGTGGAAAAGTGCTTGAACCATGTTCTTGTCCATCAGATGCAATGAGCGTAGAACATGAATCACATGGAATTCCATTTTTTTATTATTGTACTTTGTACTATATGATGTAAAATTGATTTGACTAAGTGGTGATGTTTGCTTAAGTCAAACTATGTAACTTGTAAACTTGACATATTGAAATGAATATAAATTATTGTTTTTGGACATATTGTGTTATGATAGAAAATAGCTGATTTATTATTTATAATGTCAATTTATTTATTTGGTGTTATTTAAGTAAGACACATTACATTTGGTATAAGAGCTTAGGGTTCAGCTCTAGGCCTATGAGTCCATAGTGGTCAAAATTAGAGTAGTTGACCCTTAAATTTGATTTTGAACCTGAATTGAATGCAGGTATGGAAAGGTCAAAGTCAAGGAAAAAGAAGGGAAAGACAGTTAGGACTACTAAAAAGAAAGTGGTTGTCGAAGAGAACCCAACACTTGAAGTCCAACCTAAGATTCCCGATGATGATACCTTAGCACACGCCCTCACTCGACTTAAGTTAGAGTGTTTCAAGAAGATCGAAGACTCTAAGCACACCATTAAATCTAAGAAACCTTCTATAATTCAAGATTATCCTTTGGGGTGTAGACCCAATGCACCCATTTTGACTAAAGACGAAAAGGAGTTCCTACGTGCACATGCTACCTCTTCCAAGAAGGTTGTAATATACTCTGATGAGGACTTAGAGGAATTTCCTCTATCTCATAATGAATATCCCACCTAGCAAGGGGGGAAATTTTGTAAATAAGGATCCATGTAATTCGTTATTATAATAAATAAAGAAAATATTTCTTGTGCTAAAAGTTGTGGGTTTGAATGACTCACCCTTGTTATGAATGAACATGAATATCTTTTAAATATTGCATGTCATAATAATTAGAATTATTTGTTTGAAATGATTAAATATAGAAAACTTGTGCTATGCTAAATGTGTGTTGTGACGAAGGTCAATTGTGAACCACCATGGTGAACACTAGAATGGAAGCTCAAGTCGAGGTAAAAAATGAAGGTCAAAATGAGAGGTTGGACCAAATCCTAAATCTCCTAAACTGACAAGAACATAGAATGGGCCATTTGGAAGGGGAAATTTGAGGTATGCGATATGGTCAAAACCTAAGGAATGAGGAGCAGCCACATGGAAATAGAGATCAAGGTGGAAATAACCAAGCAAGAACTGAAGGAGAGCTCGAAAAGGACCTGAAAGGGGTAGCTCCACCGAAGTTTGATGGAAAAACCATTAGAGACGGAGTGGAAGAATGGATCATTGAAATGGAGAAGTACTTTAGGATTTGATTATTAGATGAAACTAAGGTTGTATGGGCAGCTTATCAGCTCTTTGGTGATGTAGCCACATGGTGGGACAATGGAATGGTAGAACAAAACTTGCAACCTGGAGAGACCACATGGGAACAATTTCATCATCATTTTTAGAAAAGGTTGCTCCCTTAGCACTTTTTCGATAAGAAGATGACAAAGTTCCAAAACTTAGCTCAAGGGAGTATTTAGTGACTTAGTATTGGGAAACGTTCACCCATTTTCTTAAGTACGTGCCTCAGCACTAGACCGATGAGTGCTTCCGAATTTGAAAGTTCATACTAGGGTTAAGGCACTAGATTGGAGTAGAGGTGGATATACATAATCCCCTTACCATGGAGGAGGTCTTTGAGAAGGCTGCCAAACAAGAACAAAAGTTGCAACAATTGTCCATTTTTTGAAAGAGTTCAAAGTCTAAGTCTCAGTTCAGGAATTAAAAAAAATTAGAAAGGAGACAATCCCCACCAGAGCATGAATCTAAAAAGGGGAAGCGATTCTTAAGAGAAAGAAGAGGGAAATAGTGGCATAAAGAATAATAAGGCCAACAGTAACAAAATAAATTTTGATAATAAACATAATATCTCCAAGGAAGATAGGATGGGAGGTCAAAAAGGGCTTCGTGATCGGTGCTACACCTACAGAGGTGATCATTATGCCTCAAGTTTCCCACGACGATTGAAGGCACAAAAGGAAGGAAACCAACATCAGATCCATGTGGTGGTGGACAATAGACAAGGTGAGTTTCAAGCTTGGCCAATCTAGATGTTGGGTAAGATCTATGGAGAATAAGTTTCTATTTTAATTGACACTGGAGCCACTGAATGTTTTGTAGACCCAAGAACTATTTCTAAATTACTTGTTAGACCTTGACACATGGAAAATTATTGGATGGTCCAGTATGGAAATCGAGCAGAGCGAAGGGTGGATTCATGTCTCTATTCTAGTTTCCAGACCCGAGTTGATCTTTATGTGGCACCCCTAGGTTCATATGATGTGATCTTAGGGATCAATTGGTTAACAGAACATAAGTCCATTGTGAATTGTGAGGACAAAATTGTTAGTTGTCTGGACGACTATGGGAACCTGATTGAGATACATGGGTTACAGAGACCACTAAAGCTTAGGCAGATCTCATCCATGCAACTTAAGAGGGATCAAAGGAAGAGGTGTACCATTTATACGATACATGTTAGTGACCCTGAAAATATTGTTCCACCCCGCAATATATTTTCTTAGTTAAATTTACCTAGCGAGATGAAATACTTGCATATGTGTGTGTGTTTGTAACTTTGTTGGGAATAAATGTGAATGCACTTTGTTTATATGAATAATTGGAAATAGAATGAATAAATGGTTGATTCAAATAATGTTATATATGTGTCTTATTTTGACTATTTAATATATATTGCAAGTGATTATTTTATGATCAAATTACTACCTTTGCAAATGTGACAAGTTGGTTGCAGGTGTAGGTTCACGCCTTCAAAAGACAGGGGAAGTATCACTCAGGAGAAGGATTTGGGTTTGGAAACCCTTAGGAGAGTCTAATATGAGCTTTCACACACTCACTGATAGAATGCACAAGCCTATAGTTTCGTGTAAAGGTAAGATACTTTGTATGGATTGCTTAGGAGAGGTTTTGTTGTTTGTGAAGCCATGCTTGAATATGTGTTTGATTTTCTTTGTGTTTTTGAGTACTTCAAAAGTACAATCGATGGGATATATACATATGACTCATACATACATACATACATATACGCATGTCCATGATGAAGTCATGCACATGTGTAATCATGTAGATAAGCATACGAAGATATTTATGTCTACGCATGCCTATGGGTGAATCACTCATATACACGGGAACATCAAATGGATAATGTGACATTTATAAATTGTATATATATATATATATCTAATGTATATATGTCATTCAATACTTTTTCTTTGTGTTTGACAGTAATGTTATATATATGTATACATATATACAATGGATATATATATATGTATATAAGTATAAATATTGATGTACGCGTATGTATTGACGAGATGGTAACGTCTATACGCGTACATTAATATATATATATATCTATATATATATATATATATATCTATATATATATATATCTATATATATATATATATATATATATATCTATATATATATATATATAATATATATATATATATATATGAATATACATATGTATATATGTATATATATGGATATATATATATACATGTGTGACAATAGTTTAAATATTAAATGGATATATGTAATACATTTAGAATTTGAATGAAATATATCTATATTAATATAAGTTGATATATATCTATCTATATAAGTATATATATGTATATTTATATATATACATTTATATATAAGCATGTTAAGTTATCTATATATATGTGAAATAGAGTATATATATAAATATATATGTTATTGTTATTGAAAATATATATTAGTGAATGTTTAAGTGTTATTTAAGTGAAGTGTTGATATTATTTAAACCATGCGCATATACTATGAAATCATAGTATAATGTATATTACATTAGTAATGGACGCGACCAAATAACGTGCAGAATGGAGCGCTAGTAACATTTGAGATAAATTAAATATGTTTACATATTGAACGCCGTACATAATGGAAGGTGTGGCATATAATAGACTTAGTCAAACATATATCATAACGTTGTTTGCAAATATTTAAAAGCTCTAACTTTGTCAAAGAGCAACAAACACCAAAATCCTGAATAAAGGATAATGTGGCGCCAAACTATGAATTTCCTATCTTGCAATAGAAGTCTATTATAGAAGCTCTATACAGTGATGAAACCATGAGTAAATAGGATGAATAAGTCTTGAGAATGCTAGCAAAGAAAAATTCGACTTGTGTAGATTGTTACCTTCCTTATCTCTAATGCGTTCTTGTTGTCATATAAGGAATCGACTTGTGTTAATTTTTTGAGTAATGAGTTATGATTCCACCACCTTTTACTCATAAATCCCTGAGATGTCATCTAAGAAACGAGTAGCCTACTTGCCTACAATGCAAAATCTAAGCCTACATCTACATGATTAAAAGATTCAATTGTATGAAATGATAACTAGACATGGTGAAATGATCCAATATGCACAAAATGATATGAAGTGGAAGATAATGCAAACTATGCTAATGCTAATGGGATTTAGAATTGATTCTACATGCTGAAATAAACTATGAAATGCCTAAAGGAGCCATGATCCAAATCAAAATTGATAACTAATCCTAAATGCTAAGCTAAGAATGCAAATGAAGCTCTAAAAACTCAAGTGAAATTCTACAAAGTAAGATTATGCATTTGCTCCCCATTGAAAAGTTGTAAATGGGCCTCAATTTATAGATTTTTCCAAGGAATTGGGTGAGTTGGCAGCCATGAACGATTGAGATTTGATTTGGAGAAATCAACAGTGAAGAATGAGAAGGATGGAGAAAACGAGGCAATGGTTCCCTTTAGTAAAACCAATTTTCCAAGTGTAGGAAGGAATTAATTGGGGGATGAAGCCATGCATCTTAAAGGTTGTTAAATTTGTTGAGAGTAAATATCCAATTTAGAAAATAAAGATAATTATTTTCATGTGACACATGGTGAGTTGGAGGGTGAGGTGGAAGGTAGTTAGAAAAGTATGTAGAAATGTGACATTAGAATTTAAAATTTTGAATTTAATGAGAGGGAATTAATTAGAATAAAACAAATTATTTAAATTTGTTTATTTTAATTAAATCATGAAGAGGATGAATTAGAATAGAGGAATTACGGAAATAAGAACTATGTAAATAAATTTTCCATTTATTTATATAGTAGAAGAATACAAATTTCATTAATTAAATAATCGATATTTAATTAATATTTTCCAGACCAATTTTGAGTGTATACAGCTCCAATTCATTATCTAGTTAGCTGCATTATTCTAAATTTTATTCAAAGGATTGTGCAAGATTTTCTTCATTCTTATTTTTATCCTTAATCTCCTTGGTCATTCTCATCATGATAGATTTCATCTCATGCTTCAAGGTAGCATTCTCTTGGGAAAACTTTTCACATTCTTTTGTTTTCTCTTTCAAAGCCTGACTGAGTTGCTCATCTTCCATGGTTTTTTTCTTCTGTTTGAGCTGACCACATAATTCCTTTCTTTTCTCCCTTGATTCATTGATCTTGTCTTTCAATGACTGGATGAATTTTTCTGCATTCTCAAGATTTTCTTGCAGTTCCTGGATCTCATATTTTGACTGGTCAAGATCATCTAAGGCCACCATAAGTTGTTGTTGAAGACTGCTTGTATCCATTGAGAACACTTTCCAAGATCTCCCCAAGCTATTAGACTTCTTTCGAGGAACCAGCTCTGATACCAATTGTTGGAAACAAGCAACACTAAGAGGGGGGGGCTAAATCAATGTTCTACAAAAATTTAACTTTATTATTCTAACCTTTAATCCGCTTAGAACATTTAATCAAAAGTAATATGTAGAAACAAAAAGAAAGAAACCACACAACCATAACACAAGGATTTTTACGTGGAAACCCTACTAGGGGAAAAACAACGGTGGATGACCAATCCACAATAAGTTCTGAGTATACCCAAAAGAAATATTACAAAATGGGAATGCACTTGCATTCAGGCTCACTGCCTAGAGCTCACTGCCCAAAAGGATGGGCTCACTGCCCTTACAATTATTTGGATTAGATCCAAAAGAAAATGAACTAAATGGATAGCATCTACTAATGCTAGATTACAGTTTTGATTAAGCTCTAATTACGAATTTATGTCCTTTTGACTAATATCAAACTTTTGTTCTGCTTTGCTGAAGTTCACACACAAAATATTTATGCGCAAGTGAAACTGCACATGATATCACTCAAATACTCCTTGTATGTTCGCAACATACACCAATACACCTTATTCATCACTCCAAATGATGTAATTGATCATCTAAATATATTTGCGACTAAGGATTTAATCTGTACAAGTCGGCTCAATAAAACTTAAGAATATTTGCAACTTGTCGGCCCAAATCATAAATAATTTTGATGCGTATTCAAAGAAGTCAGCTATTCCATAGCTAGGACCCATAATTAAACATTTGAACACAAAAACATCTTAGATTGTTTCACTTAACACATCCACAGCGTACCACATTCACTAAGTCGGCTACAACAAACAAATAGACATAAAGTATCCTACCAGACCTCCAAACATGTGTTGCAACTCATGCAACACCTCAAAACTCAATAATAAGATAATCCACGTGCTCATCAAGCAATTCCAGGGATCCAAAACACAAAACGATGATCTAGTGAAGTTGTCTAACCAGATACCCTGTTCCCCAAGTATTCTACCGGTAATACACAGTATTTTACTTTACTTGTCGGTATGATTAGATATTGATCTGTGGATCATGGGGATGAATTCAGTTGCCATCAATGACAACACTAGAAGCCATATGCCAACATGCCTTTCCACTTAACCAAATATTCCTTGTACTGCTTGTTCCTAGTGCTCCTTCCAGCTTTGGTATCCAAGATTTTCTCAATCTCTTTTGGTGGTTGATGTGGTAACTACTCCTTCAAATAGAATTTTGTGTTACTGTCTCTTGACTATCCTTCATGATACTCATATTTTTCTGCTATATTGAAAATAGGTGATATACCAAGTGTCTTTAATAACTCCACTTCATATGCATTTCCAGAATCAAATTTCCTGAGAATCTTACAAGGTCCAAACTTCCTCATCTTTAGCTTATTATATGTACCTACTGGAAATCTTTCCTTCCTGAGATATACCATCACTTCATTTCCAACAATGAACTCCATATGTCTCCTTTTCGCATCTACCTTCTCCTTATACTTACTTTTCATGTCTTCCAAATGCTTCTAGACCTGACTATATAGTGTTTCCATGAATCTTGCAAACTCTTATGCTTCCACACTCTTGTTCTCCATACTGATGTTGCTTAGATCGAAAACTCCTCTGGGATGTATTCATGTCATAATCTCAAATGGTGTCTTCCTTGTGCTTCGGTTAACTGAATTTTTGTATCTAAACTCTGCTTGTGGTAGAACTATGTTCCAATTTCTTGCCTTATCTCCAACCAAACATCTTAACAGGTCACCCAAACTTCAAGTTCACCACTTTTTTTGTCCATCTATCTGTGGGTGATATGCTAAAATGAACTTCAGGTCTTTCTTTAGCTTCTTCCACAATATCCTCCAAAATTATCCAATGATCTTGGTGTCCCTGTTTGAAACTATAATCTTAGACTTAATCCATCCAACCTCACAATCTCCTTAAAAAATAATTCCACAACATGCACAACATCATTAGTTTTCTTGCAAGGAATGAAATGTGCCATTTTAGAAAAAAATTCCACTACTACCATTATAGAATCATGTCCTCTTTGTGTTCTTGGTAATCCTAATATGAAATCCATGCTTATATCTTCCCAAGGTTTCTCCAATACTCTCAAAGGTTTATACAATGTAGTATTCTAACTACTCCCTTTGCTACTTGAAAAATTCTGCAACTCTGAACATACTTCCTAACATCCTTATATATTTGTGGCAAAAAATAGTGTTCACTCACCAAAGGTACTATCTTGTCCACTCCAAAATGTCCTGCTAGTCCTCCAATGTGCTTCTCCTTGATAAAATTCTCCCTCATTGAACTCTTCGGAATAATCAACTAATTTCCCTTGAGCAACATATCCTCTTGAATGAAATAATCCAGCCATCGGCTCCGGTCTATCATTATTGGTTCCTTACATGACTTCCATGCTTTAGCAAAATATGGATCATCCTCATACATGCGTGCTTTAGTTCCTCAAAACCCAATACTTCTATCCTCATTTCTGTCAGAAAATTCCTTCTTCTACTCAATGCATCTGCAACTTTGTTTGGCTTCCCATGCCTATGTTTCAACACAAATGTATAATTCTGCAAGAACTCAACCCATCTCATATGTCTCTAGTTCAACTTTCTCTAACTATTTAAATACTACAAATCTCAATATATCAGTGTACAACACAAAATATTTAGGCAACAAATAGTGTGTCCACTTCTTCAAGGTTTAAATTATGGCATAGAATTTCTAACCATAAACTGAATATCTTTTTCTCGCATCATTCAACTTCTTACTGAATAAGCTATTGGTCTCCCTTCCAGACTCAACACTGGTCCAATTGCATTTCCACTTGCATCACAATCAACTTGAAATACTTTATCAAAATCAGGCAATGCTAACACTGACTACTCTGTCATTTGTTGCTTCAACAATTCAAAACTTCTTTGTGCTTCGAATTTCCATATAAATTCTTTCTTATCTCCTTTCATTGTTTCAATCATCGATGTAAAAATGCTACTAAAGCTCCTGATAAACTTTTGTTAGAAACTAGCCAAGCTATGAAATGATCTTACCTCTCCAATGTTCACTGGTGTAGGCCAATCAACTATTGCTCTAACCTTCTCAAGGTCCATCTTCAATCCTTCAGCAAAAAAAACAAAACCCAAGTACACCAAATGTTTCTTCATAAAGCTACACTTATTGATTCTTATCAATAACATCCCCTCTCTCAACATCTGCAATACTTGTCTAATGTGCCACAAATGCTCTTCTCTAGTCTTATTGAAAATTAAAATATCATCCAAGCAAATAATGGTAAACTTACCCAAGAATTTCTTCAAAACCTCATTAATCAATCTCATGGAACTGATAGGTACATTATTCAATCCAAAAGGAATTACTAATCACTCATACAATCCCTCATTAGTCTTAAATACAGTCTTCCATTCATCTCCTTCTCTGGTTCTGATTCGATGATAGCTGCTCTTTAGGTCAATATTCGTGAAATACTTTGCTCCACTCAAAAGTGTATCTCTAGTCTCTGCTCTAGTAGTTCATCTATCTCATTATATATATCTTCCTTCGTATATATCCTACTACTCTTTTCTATCTGTCTATCTATTACATATATACATTCTTATGAATCCCTTTCTTTGTGGTTGTTGCCCTTATGTCAATATTGCATTTCCCTACTGGTATGTTGTCAGTATACTTTGTTCTTCCCTTTGACCTACTAACACCATCCCCCCTTTTAAAAGGACTACTTGTCCTCAAGACGTATCACTCTAGGGAAGGATGTTTTGGTACTCCACCTCAAGTTGTGCCAGTGTAGCTATCCAATGAGCTTGAGCTTGGAGTAGGGTACCAATCTGGCCTTATACTTGGGCTAATGTTCACTCGACCTCCAGTAGGGTGATGGGAATGATAATAATATTTTTTATTTTCTTGGACTCCTTCAAAATCAGCTATATAAATTAGAGCTCATTATTTACTATCTCCCTCAATTGCTATAGTTGTTCCTTAAGCAATTATTTGTGTGTGTGGAGATGTTGGAGCTAGATGTGAAGGTGCTCAATGTTGTCCTTGGTTGTACCAGTAGGATCTTGTAAGGGGTCATAACTCATTTTGGCTATTTGATACTCAGCTTGGATGATCTGATCTCGAAGGTTCCTCATTATGTTGGGCCATTGTTAGTAGAAATGGTAGATGACCCGGACAACTTTAATGCTTTTTTCCATATGTTGGATCTGTATCTCTAGTTGTATCTGTGCAAAGGAACATATCTTGATGAATTGATGGGTATTATTTTTTATAATCTCATCCCAAGCTTATTTCCTTATGCTCTCCTTCTGTGTTATCAGGTCAACTTGCAATCTGATAATCAATTTCTATAGTTGTTGTGGCAAAGCAAGAGATTGGTTCCTAGAGACATGTGGAATAGCCTTTTGTAGTGTATCGATGGCTTCCTAGAGTTGCTTATTTTTTTGGACATGCTCTTGTAGGATATCCTCTATGGTAGTTGCATGAAGAATAACTCCTACCTATATTTTTTGGATAGGTGAAATCCCAGAGAGATTCACATGTGATCCCACTAGTGGAACCTGTAGTAGCTGGGGAGAATGGACTAGTTGAATTTTTTGTTGCTAGGCTAGAAAGTTCTTGATGGAAGAGATGTTATTTGAGGGGATAGATGCCTCACTAGAGTCCTTATCCTTCTCTAGTTCTTCCCTAGCCTCCTCTTCATTGGCTTCTGGTTCTTTTATCTTTTCTTCTTCTTCTGTGTTGGGAGGGACATTCTCTTGTCCTTTGGTTTCTTGGAAAATGTTTTCTTCTCCAACTGCTTGGGAGTTAAAATCTTCATTACCGGTTTCCTGACCATCTTCTTCTTGTGTCATCCCATGTTCTAGGTTCTTTGTTAATGTCTCATATAGTTGTTGGGTGGCTTCCTCTGTTTCCTTTTAGAGCACCTCCACGTCATATGAATCATCCTACATTAGCTTGTCCACCCATTTTTGTGTTCATAACTCTTGTGCTTGTGCCCTTTGCAAGGCTTATTTCCATTCTCTTGTTATATTGGTTTCAACTACTAATATGCCCCGCTCTTTGATTTCTTCGTTTCGAGCAAGGCCCTAACACTTTTTTCCCTTATGGTTGTGACAATTGCATCAAGAAATCCCTCCATAGCTTCCTCAAGACTTCTATTCAAACAATTAACATACCTTGTCAGACTTTGAATTATTCTGTCTTGGTTGGTTTTGTAATATTCTTTGTACATTTTTAGGACCTGTGGTAGCATCTCATGGTGAATGATGGTGTTGAATGTTTCTAATACATTTATTGGATTTGGTGATAATATAAAAGGTTTTTGTTCCAATATCTTTTATTTTTATTTCTTCTGGGACATAGTTTGACTGGTGAAGTCTCAGAGGTCCTCCTTGTGTGCTTCTTCCTTTGTAGAGGTTGCTCCACTTATTCCTCTTTCTCAGAGATTTCTTCAACCTTGGGTTCATCAAAATTTGATGGTGGTTTGGTAGAATTTTTCTTTTGCTTAACATATTAGGTTCTCTTTGGAGGTTGTGAAGATTGACCCGATTGGAGATTTATCGGTACTGATGTCATTGGTGTTATTGTTAATCCTAAAGGGGTGACCTGGGACCTTGTGGTCCTTTTGTCAGGATATTTTGAATGTATCAATGTGGCGATAGTGGTGTGATATCCCTCCTACTTCTATGCTTTCTTTTTTTTTCTTTTCCTCATCTTCACAGGCTTCTTCTTCCCTTCTTCTGGCCATCACCTCCTCATATGTCCCAAAACCTAGGTACAATAGTATCTCTTGGACTCTGAAGTAGGGCTACAACTGAGGCATCTACTTCTTGCATTGAGACCTCGTAAGGGAGTGCCAGAATCCATACTGTGTAGGTTTCATCTACCTCCATATATGTGAAAACCCTATCCACCATAAACGTGATGGTGTTTTCATACTACTTGACCAATCGATCGAGGATCCTACTTCAAAATTGTATTTGGTCTTGGAAGTATCTAAAAAATCCATGGTAGATCATTTTTTTGGCCTCAAAATTTTCAAACTGGTGGGTGTGGTCTCTCACTTGAGATGCTATTGTTTTGTCTATTGTCCAAATTTTATTTTTAAACCCTAGTAGCTCTTTTAGAAAATAGAACATCAAAAAGATAACATGGGTGTCATATCAGAAGTGATACTTAGTATTTTTGATCTTTTATAGGTTTTCAGCAGTTGTTCGCACAACACCTCACATAAATCAAAGTCTTTTCCTTTGAACACCATCTAGTAGGTTGTGTGGATGGTTGTGGTAGTGGCATAATACTCTTGATTGGTGTAATATACTTTATAAACAATCATCATTTCCACATACTTGACTGTGGGGTTTAGGATTGATTTCAGGCTCAGGCTTCACTTGTTGAATGTGGCACAAGTCAATCTCTCTACTTTGCTATTCTTGATGGCCTTTTTGGTCAGGATTGCTACAACATTTCTTAGGCCGGTGATAGCATAGATAACTTTCTTTGTAATTTTGTGTGGCTTGTACATGTATATGAAATCATCATGTATATGGCTTAAAACAATTCAGACCTAGTCTTCTTCCATGCAGAAGTTTGGGAAGTCCTTCTAGATGTCCAAGATTTTTTTCCCAATCTCCATGTATTATGGTTTGTATGTCTATCTGACTTTGTTTAGAAAATGTAGGCAATTTTTTTCTAACTTAGTATGGTCGAACTTTGTGATGGACTCATGGATATATTTGTGCATATCTTCCAGGTGAACCATGTTTTGCGTCACTAATGAGAAGGCCCCTTCTTTATCTATGAGTCTTGATTTGAAAGGGACCCATTTAAACACTGGTATATTTTTTCTGAGATATGGATGACTATGGGGATGCTCATTCCAGGGATAGCTTCTTGGGAGATTTCCATTTTTCACAGAACTTTCTTGGGGATTTTGCTAACTATTCTCAATGTATGCTTTGGTCTTGTATTGTTAGTAAGTGAGAATGAAAGGTATTTTGAGGTTTTTATAGGATTGCTAATAGTGGGGTGTGGGATGTTGAGGTGGTAGCTGAGCATTTAATGCTTTTCCTATTTTATGGTTTTTTCTGAGTCATTTTATTCGATTTGATGGATGTTAGGGGTATGATGGCAGGTTAGTTTTCTTGTTAGTTATGGTACAATGGATTTTGGTGAAATTGATGCTCTTCATTCTAGTGAAAGTTGATAATGTTTCAAGTGTACACCAATAATGTGCCCTACCACCAGTGTGCCATCAAGTTGGCAAAGTTTAACGACTCTAGATTCATTCATGTGGTGAATGCAATATTCATCTAACCACCTAACCTTTAACTTCCCCTATTTCTTGAATTTTCTATTCTACAACAACATTAGATCCCCTGTTTGGAATGTCTTTAGGTGCAAGCTTTGATCGTGCCATGCTTTTTTCCTTTATAGTTCTAATTTTTGATTATACATGATAACTCACCAATATTCGTCTAATTTTTCTAATTCTTCTACCTACATCTTTAGGGATTCATCCTCTTTGAGCCACAAGGTTAGGGTGGTTTGTATATTCATAATGATAAAGTTCATGGGTACTATTATGTCAAGATCGTAAACCAACCAGAATGGTGTAAATTTGCTTGCGTATTTATAGGAGGTCCAGCATGCCCACAATATTGTTGGTATCTTAATGTCCCAATCCGTTTGATTTCCCTCGTATAGTTTTGTCAATGTTTTCTCAATTATTTTATTCAATGCCTCACTAGCCTCGTTGACTTGTGGGTGATAGGATGAGTTTTTATTGTGTGTAATCATAAAATTTTGTAGCAATTCTCTTATCATGTTGTTTATGAAATGTTTACCTTGGTCATTGACTATGCTTAATGGGCATCCATACTGGGTGATGATATTGTTGTAGAGAAACTTGGCAATAGTTTTGGTGGTACAATCTCTAGTTGGTTCTACCTCTGCCCATTGTTTCAGTTATTCTACATCAGTGATGATAAACTAAGCCTTTGAATGCCTTGCTAGTGGTTTGATTGGCCCTATGAGGTCAATTTCCCATTTCTCGAATAGGTTTTGGGCTAGTACTGAGTTGGGGGGCATCTCATCCCTAGTGGTAGGATTTCTTACCGTTAGAAAAATATTTCATCCTTTTGTGTAGTCGTTGGCATACTTATATAGTATTGGCCACCATAGACTAACTAATTTCACTCTTCTTGTTGTTGCTTCTTTGGAGTTGTGACCTACAACAATCCTGCTATCTGCTTCATGTAGAATTGATTCTCTCATGCTTATAGACCACCCTCCGTAGGATGCCATCTTTTCCCTTTTGGTTTAACTCTCCTTCTACTAACGTATATGGTGCTAATCTTTGGACTAATGACTATTTATCTTGCAGTGTTAAGTCTTTAGGAAAAAAATTGGTTGATAGAATAGAAGTGTCTTCTAGTTCCTCTAGTATTGTTGCAATTCTAAACAAGTGTGTGTTGGGAAACTCCTCCCCATATACATCTGGCTCCTCATCGGTTTCAATTTGGGATAGGTAATCCATTCCTTGGGTGTTCTTTTTAGGTTTGACCATTATCTTGAAGTCAAATTCTTGGAATAATAGTAACCATTTAGATATCTGATTGTGAGTTACTTGTTTGTTCAATAGGTAATTTAGGGGTTCATGGTCTGTGAAGAAGGTAAAGGGAGTGGATAGTAGATAGTACCAGTATTTTTGTAAGGCATATACCATTGCTAATTTTTCCCTTTCTATGGCGATGTAATTCTTTTCTACCATAGATAATTTCCTGCTAGAAAATTCTATCGGGTGATCCTTATTCCCTTTAGGATGAGTGAGCATAGCTCCAATTTCTATTCCAGAGGAATCTACATGGACATGGAAAGGATTATTCTAATCTAGAAAAAATAGGATCGGTGCCTCCACTATTTTTTGTTTCAACGTATCAAATTCCTTTTGGGCTACTTGATTCCATTCAATACTCTAACCTATTTTCTTCCTTAGGAGGTCCTCTAATGGTGTTGAAATTCCTATGTATCCTTTAATAAACTTCTAGTGGTATCTTGTATATCCTAGATTTTTTTTCATTTATGGAGCATTTCTTAGTGGTGGTGGATTCAGGATCAGAGTCACCTTCATCGGATCTACCATAGATCCCTCTTTGCATATGATGTGGGCGAGGAGTGTCCCATAGGGCACCACAAAAGTGCATTTATTTAGGTTTAATGAGATTTGCATGCTTCTACAACGGTTGAGCATCATCTAGAGGACCTGGACATGGTCCTTTACTAGGCCATAGACTGCCCAATCATCTTAATAGACTTCCAAGAAATCATGAACGAAGTCTTTGAAGGTGTTGATCATTATCCAACTAAATACTACCAGAGCATTCTTTAGTTTGAATGGCATGACTATTTACATATACGATCCTCATTCAGTAGCAAACGTGATTCAGGATTGATATTCTTCCTTGATTCTTACTTAATGATATCCAGATAATCCATTCGTAAACGAATAAATCTCCCTCCTGAAAAAATGATTCTAATAATTCTATTGTGAACGATGCAAGGAATGGATCATGTATACATGCTTTTTTTAACTCTCAGAAGTCGATGCACACTCTTATTTCTCTAGCCTTTTTATTTTGAACCACCATCGGGCTTATCCATTCTGTATCTTCTACCAATTTAATTATTCCAGCTACTAGCATCTTATCAATTTTGATTTTTACTTTCTTCTTCAGGATGGGATTCAATTGATATGGTCTCTTTCAAACCAGTTTGTCCCATCTTTTAGTTGAATTTTCATAACACTTGCTTTTCCTTCAATCCCTTTCATTTTCGTGAACTTTTGGGGGAATATGTCTTGGAATTCGGTTAGTGTTTCAATGGTTTATGCAACCACCTGTTCATCCTAGTGGTCTCCTATGCATGCCAATTTTGGGTCACCTTCTGCCACAATTTTTGTCTCTTTTATTTTGATTGTCTCATTATAATATTTCTATTTTCGACTGGTAGTTTCCTCTATCGCCCTCTCCCCCTAACTAATTTCTATATCCGGTAATTCTTCTTCTTCATCGCCCTGTATTGCCCAATTTTTTTTCCTAATACAAACATCTCCCATTCCATCCAACCCTTCTGTTTATATATATGTTTTGATGGTGTGGAATGAGATTCCAGTTCCTGGGGTTCCAGTGTTTGTATTTCATTTGTGAGTGGGCTGAAAATAATCCCTTTTATTCTTCTGAGTATAGTCTGTATCTGAGGGTCTTTACTAGAAAGTGAGAAGGTCCTGACAAAATCACAAGTTACTTCTATCCAAGTTTTGTTTCATCCCTTCTCTCCTAGTTGATATACCACATTCTTGCTATTGGGCATAATGTCCAATATAATAGTTGAATGTATAGCCAATCATCATATTCATAGTTACTTTCCCAGTAATACTTGCATATCTCTAGATGCTTCTTCGGTGTGATGTCACCTTCATATGATGGTATGTCCTCATATAGTCCCTTACTTCCAGGAGGAATCTCACTTTTATCAAGGTTTTAAATGTATCCCACTTCTTTATTTTCTGTTAATGGATACTATACCAACATGCGACAGTCCAAGTAAGAATATGTGATAGTCTAGCTTGTCTATTTGCTTCCTTCGAGAAGGTTTCCTCTATTTGAGTTTTTTAGGGTACTAGTTCACCTACTCTGGAGTATGTGGGAAATTTCTCCTGAAATTTCCTTTGGGAAATATGACAAATCCTATGAGAGTTCTCTCCATAGTTTTCTCCTTCCTCCCTAGAAGACCCACATATTTCCTACACTACACTGCCTTATTCTGGTGGTGTTTTCTTTATCATGAATATTCTCTAGGAGCCAAAGAGCTTCCAAGAATAGACTTCTTGATTGTCTTGTAACCATGATTCTAATACTACTTCGTTGTTTGTGCTCCCTTCAGTGTCTTCTATTCCTATTTCTCCCTCTAAATTTGGTTCTTTCAGAATCTCATTGGTTGGTATGGTTATAGTGTTTATGGTCTGATCATTATCTTCATCTTCTTCAGTGTTTACTTCTTTTATGTAAGGTCCTCCAAGTTTTTTCCCTATGGGAATATGGACTATCTTTCTATCATCTCCAAAAGATATTTCCTCTTTTCGAGCATCTATAATTCCCTTGGAATCTACAAACCATCTGAGACCTAGTAAGGCATCGAATGAATCGAATATTTCCTTCATAGCAACCACCTCAAAATCTATAGATTATTTCACCCCTTTTACATTAACCTCTACATTCTTCCATGTACCCATCATTTTCATTTTGGTACCATTTGCCAAGCTGATGTTATAAGATGTAGGTTCTAGTACCAATTTTCCATATTCTTTTGGGGATTAGATTAACATCTAATCCTAAGTCAACCATTACTTTGGGGATCATTTTCTGGTGTATCTGAAGTTCAATCATGATTGGTCTCATCTTCTAATGTTTTCCTATGGCTCTTATATGTGGCATGTTCTTATTATTCCAATATTTTCCAAGTTGCCTTAGTTTGGTGAGCATATCCTATTGTCCAGCTAACCTTGCAAACTATTTGAAGACCTTCACTTCCAGTTTTGTGAAATAACTATTTTCCATTTTCTCTCCATTTTTTTTTTGTTCTAGAATTTGTTTAGTTTGTTTTACTATTTGGTCATGTTGTTCTTTTGTGGGGTGGAATTCCAGATCTTCCTCGAAGATTTCTTCTTCCTCTAAAGTTGTTGTATTCATTCTTCTAGTATTTTTCCCTCTTCTAGTTACTACTGCAGTTTTTCACTTTTTCCTAGATCTGGTTTTGTCTAAGTATTCATGTTCTCAGTGCTATCTTCATCCATTATGTTCTCCTCTCTATCTATCTTCCATTCTTAGCTCCTTCCTTTGGGTACTTAGGTTTTTTGCAAAGAATTTTGTCCCCCTTCGTGTTACTTGACTCTCATTGTTTGTCTTTTTGTGCATAATGATGATGAGATTTTTCATAATGAAATCCATCATGCTCTTCTTCTCCAAAAAAATTATATTGCTTCTTCTTTTCTCCCCAAAATTCAATGATAAAGTGTCTTGATTTTCTATAGTTGAAACAAGTAGCATATGCTCTTCTACCTCTCCCTCAACTGTGGCATATTCCTCCTTGGTACAAGCCCTTATCACTATACGTTCTGGGTCCTTAGATGGCATTGGCAGTTCTCTAGTGTTGCCATAGTGGAACCTTGTATCCATGGTCCTGCATGTAGAAGGGTCATTCTACTAATCCTTTGACATATGCCATCTCCTGGTCATAGTTTGGTTCTTCCTTTACCCAGAATTTATGTGATGGGAATTTCAATGTTTCGTGATTTTCGTATTCTTTGCATACCCCAAAATAAACTGACTTGGGTTTTCTAATAGTGTGGAGATCCACCCTTAAAGCATTTTCCTTCTTCTCCCTATTTCCATTGGTCATTCATTTTGGATGTGGCCTTATCTACCACAATATTAACACCATATGTTGGGTCTTTGTGGACCAATCTCCTGTTTCATAAGTTCTTGCCTCAATTGTACTTGATCCATTTATAGCTGCAATCTTTCCATTTTCTATTTTTCCTTTTCCTTTTTTGTTCTCCTCCAAGATTGTCCTTCTATCTAGCATGCCAATGCTACCAGTTCTGAGTATTAGCTAAAATTGTTGCCATCCAGTTCCATTCTGAGTTCCAGAGTTATTGTTGAAAGGAACCATTCTCTTTTCTGTTTGTCATTCAGTGGTTCATCTAGTCAGTTGACCACTTCTTTGAATCTTTTATCAAATTCCAAAATAGACTCATCATCCCTTTGAGATAATTCCCTTAACTTACTTACTCCCTTAGTTGGGGGTTCTAGACCATCAAAAATTTCTAGGAATGCTTTCTTCGCTTCATCCCAATATTTAGTGTTCCGGGGGTATGATTTTTAGTACCATTTTAATGGTTCTTCCCTTAGGGAACTAATAAAGTCAAATAGTTTTATACTATCTCTCTTTTTGTTTCAGATCTACCATATAGTTTCTAACAACAAGATGTGCTCAACGACATTAATAGTGTCTTTCTCAAAGACTAGCATCTTCTTTATTATGTCCATGTCTTCCTCTGATTGACTTGCAATACTAATTTTTGAACTATTGAATATATAGTTGGTTTCGGTGTTGCTCCTTGTTCTTTCGGGATTGTATTGTTCTTCCACGATACTCCACTCAATGGATTGGTTGTTCCCTTCTACAATGGCCCAATTTACTATATATATTGTCCACAATTTTGGTCTATTGCCTTCCCTCCTTTCCTCGGTTGTTCCTATATATGTTATATATGGCTCAAGGGGTAACTCTTGGTCTAGGGGTGATTTTTTTTCTTCATATCTTTCCATTTTTGACTCTATCCTTTTGTTAGTAGTTGAAATTATCTTATGTTTAGTTAACAAATCCTCAGGATGAGGTTCCACCATTTTTTCTTTTTGTTCCTTTGCGATATCCTTTGCTTTCAAATCTTTTCTTATTGCTTCATCTGCACCCACATCGACGCGCTCGACAACACCCTTCTTAGCGTGCTCCATCCATGTTTTTAAGATTTCCTCAGCCATTATTCCTGCTTGCTCTTTCTCCTTTCTTTTTTCTTCCCTTTTTCAGTATCTTTCTTCCCTTTCTTGGGTTTGTTTCACTTTTCTTTCTTTCGCACTCATCTCCATCCCTAGTCTGATGATCTCAATTTGCTCTTTTTCTCTTTTGGTTTTCTCTTTTCCCATGTATTCTTAGTTTGGTATTTTATCTTCCCTCTATATTATTCTTCCAGAAGGTTTCCTTAAATAGTCACATATTTTAAAGGATCTATGGGATCCTTCCCCCCTTTCCATTCATCATCCCCTAATGGCCTACCCCCCTTTCATAGAGGCGACCCTTAGGTTCTGACATTTTTTTAATTTCCTACCAACTTCCTATTCCTATGCCTCTAATTTCTTTATCGTTATCTCCAAGGATGAAACCAATGGTTGTAATGGAATTGGAGGGGTAGCACAGTTTGGAAGGATCTGTACCCCGATGTTCCTTGTGTAGTAAGTTTATATCCTGAAGGATACAGTAAAAGAAACAAGCATGCAGTAGGAACCTACAGTAAATTCATTACATACATCAACCTACACAACAAAAGAAATTATTCATATATCCATAACACACATATGTCCTTATAACTCCTTTTGATATATATATTATATTGTAATAGGTACAAAAGGGTAAGTCCAGTCTTTGCTTCGGTAGTCCATCTATCTCATTACATATATCTTCCTTCGTATATATCCTACTAATCTTTTCTATCTATTTATCTATCTATTACATATATACATTCTTATCAAGGGATGTGTCCCTTTCTTTGTGGTTTTTTCCTTTATGCAGGTACCGTGGTTCCCTATCGGTATGTTGCAAGTATGCTTTGTTCTACCCTTTGACCTCCTAACAAATATGATAATCAAACTCATAAAATTTGGAAAATAAATATACAATAACATAATTAAATAGACTAAACTAAGTAGAAAAGAAATGATGAAAAAAGGAGGAAGTAAGAAAATACTCATAATAATTCTGAGAATGAAGCCTCCAACAAAGATGCACCTTCAATACCTGCACACATTAGACCAAGAGGACTGTTGGGCTATTTGGGGACTTGCCTCAATCAAGTCCATGCTTTGGTGTTTCCACCTCCACAACAACCAGATACATAGATAGATCAAAAGATAAATAGACAAGATGATAAATCCATAGACAAGGGATGTGATAAATCCCAAGATGCTCAAAGACACAACTCAAATAGATATTATTGGAAAGGCTTGAGGAATCCAAAGAGAGAGAAAGAAAGAGAGGGTTGTGAGAGCCAAGAGAGCTATAGAGAACATTGTGAGAGCTTTGAAATTTTTGTAGAAAGCTATAGAGAGTTGTGCAAGCTTGAGAGAAAGAGAGAAAGAATTCCAAAGAGAGAAAGAAAAGAGAGAGAGTCAAAGAGAGTAGATGGAGTGAAAAGATAGATTTAAAAGAGAAAAGAGGAGGGAAAACAAGGATGTCGAGCTATTACAAACTATCCTGAGCCATTTCCATCGACCAAGGTAGGGGACATGTGGAAAAATGTTTAGAAACAACCTTTTCAATGTTAATATGTCTCAATACATTAGCACAGCGCACGAATGTCCCCACACCATGCTAGTGTCCAAAAAAACTACGCTAAAAAATAGTGGGAAACGAGGAAAACAAAAGGTTAACACAACACTGATGCACAAAGGTTGTTGTTGAAATGGGGTCTTGAGCATCCTGAAGGGAAAAAAAGGTTCATGCAAGGGCTAAGATGAGCCTACAAAAATTCTAAGAGAGTGGACATTAAAGTGGGTACAATGGTGTAGGTGAAATTGCAAGGTATGCAATTTTTGACACTACACTAATATGTTAAGAAAAATAATAGGTTCCAAAAGTGATCACAAGAGATTGGTTTCAACTATCATCCCAAAAGTTGGATGTGAAGGTTTTGACAAGATAGTCAAATATAGAAAAATTTGATCCAAAACTATGAAAGTGAATTCTAGCAAGCTTTGTCATAGAATTTTTTTGCTTTCAGTGCAACCAACTCTCTTACGTTCAAAGGAGTGACTATTTAAAAGAAATGATTGTACATATCAACTCATTAAAAGAAATATGTTTCAAACATTCACACAACTTACTTTATAATAAAATGTTGTGTATTTATGTAAATTTGACGGTCATTCAATTGTGAAAGCAATATGTCAATTAATTTGTATTTATGGACTATAAGTATTGATTTTAAGAAATAAAATTGTCTCATCACTTTCAAGTTTCCTTTTGAGTCATCTAATCTCAATTTTTATCAATTTTAAATCTGCTTCAAATTTGACCATCCATGATTGAATAACTTCTCCATATATTGTTTATTCTTTCCATTAGGACCTCCTTTCCTCAAACAATAAAATATTGTATAAATGTCCTTAACTCATAACTTGGAAATCCACACCATCATCAACTTTGAAATGAGATCTTCCCAACTTGCAATCATTCTCAATTCTCTTTATATTAGGAGAGATCTTTGGTGAAAATATGTTGTCCAATGAGAAGAGATCCATCACAAATTCATTGCTAAGCCTTGAGATAAGAAAGTAAAATCACTGGATCACAACTATAAATCTCACATATGGAGCTTGTTGCAAGAATGGAAAGAGGAATGAAAGTGTTGTCATTGATGTCAACTGGTCAACTGGTTATCTACTAGTTGTTGTTGATTGTATATGTTGAGGATATTTAAAAAATTGTATTAAAGGAAGATTACAGGTATTTAGTTGTTGAGGATGATGATCTGGTACTTGTCCCTATGGTTTTTCTGTGTTTTGGTTGAGGTCCGAGAGAAATGTTGCTGGCCCAGATTTCTCTTTGATGAAGTCTTTTGACTTGCGAGTTTAGAGAAAAGATGTTTTGATTGCATTGAAGATATTTTTGGTTTTTGGAAGTATCGAGCTTAATTGATCTATGTGTTTTACACTGGTTTGGCCAACCGTGTGTTAAGCACTATCTTTGAAGTTGATGAAGTGTGTTCGATCTATTATGGGTCCTAGTGAAGTGTGTGTTTGGGTAGCCCTCATTCTAATTCCACCCTAAGATGTTTGGTGTCGACCTAATTTGAATTTGAAGTTGGATGGCCGACTTTGTATCTTTTCAAGGTTGGGGATAGTATAAATACAAAATGAGCTAGCGATGAAAATTATACATAATAAAATAAGGAAGATAAGTAAAAGAGTAGACGTGAATTTGATGCTATTCTGAAAGTGTGTGAGTTATGTGTGTGGTTGATCAGTGTAAAGCTTAACATTGAGTTTTCATATGCAGTGAGCAGAAGGCCAACTCTATCATTCATGCAAGTTGATCAGTGATTGTGGTGGAATCCTTTGTTGCATTGGGATTGTTGTCTCTCTATAACAAGTCTTCTTTGTATTCTTTGTATCTTTGTGGTAGTGAGGCCTTTGGGTTGTAGCTCTATGGATAGTGAGTCCTTATTGTAGGTAGTGAGCCTTATCTCAGGCAGTGAGCCTTATCTCAGGTAGTGAGCCTTATTTCAGGTAGTGAGCCTTTTGTAATCAGTTTTTATATTCTCTATAGTGTGATTCAATCCTCATCGCGGTTTTTCCCTCATTGGGTTTTCCATGTAAATCTAGTGTTATTGTGTTTGTGCATTGGCATTTGATGGTTAATCATTTAATCGGTTTATGTGTTAGTTTTGGTAATTGAATTGAAGGTTATAATTTGTCACAACTGATTCACCCCCCCTTCTCAGTTGTCCTATCCAACAATTGGTATCAGAGCTTGGTTCCTTGGTGAACAACTTAACTGCTTGAGGAAAGTCCGGGATGGCTAGCAAAATGGTCTTTGATTATCCAAGGTTTGTAAAACTAACTATGGTATTTGGAAAGTATTGATGGAATAATATCTAGAGTATTATAAATATGATGTGGAGAAAGCTTAAAAGAATCCCTACACACCTCCTGCTAATGGTCCAAGTACACTTGAAGAAATTAGAGCACATGAAGTGAATAATAAGGAAAAGTTCATCTTGAAGAATAGTTTGGTACATTCCAAGTTGATTAAGGTTCTGAACTTGAAGACAGCTAAGGAAGTCTAGGATGCTTTAGAAAGAGCACATGATGGTGATGAAAGGGTAAAAGAGGAAACATTATAGAATTTGGAAACTCAGCTTGATCTTATACATATGTCCGAAGATGAAAATGTTAAAGCTTATGTACAGAGATTAGATGAGATAGTGGCTAGAATGTGATCTCTTGGCGCTACTATAGATGAAAATAGGATTGTAAAGAAGATTCTCAGAACCCTTCTTGATGCTTACAGTGAAAATGTGAGTGTTATTGAGCAGAATATAGATTATAACAATTGTACTAAGGATTTGTTGCTTGGATTTTTGACATCTTATGAGATGAGGACGTTGAATCTAAGAAGTTGAAGCAAAACAAAGACTGCTTTTAAAGCTACAAAAATTGAAGATCCGGATGAAGAAAACTTTGATGAAATCAAAGTTAACTTTGTAAGAAGAATGAGAAAAGGCTCTGGTAATTATGAAGGAAATTTTCCCTTTAAGTTCTTTAGTTGTGGAGAAATTGGTCACTATGCTGCAAAGTGTTTGAAAAGAGCTAAAAAGAATAAACAAAGATATGAGAAAGAAAAGAAAGGAAAGAATATTAACAAAGCTTACTATGTTAAAGAGAATGCTAGTATTTCAAATGAAGATTCAGAATATGAAGATCCAGATGAAAATGAATGCTTGTTCTTGGCGATTAAGGATGAACCTACTTCTACCAATTTAGAAAAACAGATAAAGGAAAGTCCTCCAGAGAAGGAGAAGGAGAAAAATGAAGGCACGGTTATCTCTGCCCTACATGCTAAACAAGAAAATATCCTTTGGGTAGTTGATAGTGGTTGCTCACATCACATGACTAGTGATAAGAGTGAGTTTTTGAAACTTGAGAAATATGATGGAGGTTTGGTTATGTTTGGAGATGATATTGGTGCTAAAATCTATGGGATAGGTTTAGTAAATTTTGATGGCAAGCATCATACTGACGATGTTTACTATGTTAAGGGTTTAAGGCATAATCTATTGAGTGTTGGTCAGATGTGTAGAAAAGGATATGATATTGTGTTTAAGGATGAGAAATGTGAGATCTAGAAAGTATCTGAAACATTGATTGCTACAGGAAAGAAATCTGAAGGGAATATTTATCAACTTAAAGGTGCTAATGGATGATGCTTTATGACTCAGATAAATGACAGTTGGTTATGGCATAGGAGAATGTGTCACATGAATTTTGATAACTTGGCAAGGATTAGTACTATTCAGGCTGTGAGAGATCTACCGAGAATTACAAAGCCTATAAATGCTATCTTTAGGAATTGTCAATATAGGAAGCAAACAAGAAATCATTATAGATCAAGAGAAAAATCTACTATTGGATTACTGGATTTGGTTCATATAGATCTTTGTGGTCCTATGAGAGTGCGAAGTCTACTTGGTGAAAGGTACTTTATATTTTTAATTGATGATTATTCTAGATATACATGGGTTACATTTCTAAGAGAGAAATCATATGCATTAGATAGATTCAAGGCATTCAAGGCTATGGTTGAAAATGAAGTGAATTTGAAGATAAAATGCTTGGATCTAATAGAGGTTGAGAACTGACCTCCCATGAGTTCAATATGTTTTGAGAAGTGCATGGAATAAAGAGACAATTATCTGCTCTGAGAACTCAACAAAATGGAGTTGTTGAAAGGAAAAATAGAATAGTTCAAGAGGCTGCTAAGTCAATGATCACTGAAGCCAGATTACTAGAATTTTACTGGAAATAAGCTATTCACACTACTATATATGTATTCAATCGAGTTCAGGTGAGAGAAAATAATACAAAGACTCCCTATGAGCTATGGTATGGAAGAATTCCTACAGTTAAATATTTCAAGGTATTCGGAAGCAAGTGTTATATCAGAAGAGATGAGGAAACTTTGGGCAAGTTTGATGCAAGAAGTGATGAAGGAATATTTCTTGGATACTCTACCAAAAGCAAGGAGTATAGATGTTTTAATAAAATATTGAGGAAGATTGTAGAAAGCTTGAATGTGAAGGTTGATGAAACAGTAAAAAATTCTAGTGATATTGATGGATATGTGTCTGATGAACATGACTATGCAAGAATAGAAGAAATTATGGAAGAACAGGATAAATATTAGAAGAAAAAGCATAATGAACAAAATGAAAGAGAAAAAGATGCTCTGGTGATGTCCCCTAGGACACCAAAATATGTACAAAGGAATCATTCAGAAAGTCAGATTATTGGAGATAAGACAAAAGGTGTGTTAACCAAAAGCAAAGTTGTTGCTAAAGTAAATTTGTGCTTATTCTCTGAGATTGAACCGAAGTCAGTAAGTAAAGCCTGTAAGGATGAACATTGGAAGGAAGCAATGAAAGAATACATTTTGTAGATTGAGAAGAATCAAACTTGGGAATTGGTCCCAAGATCGACAGACAAAAATATCATTGGATCGAAATGGATATTCAGAAATAAGTTGAATGAGAACGGGAAAGTTGTCAGAAATAAAGCAAGGATTGTGTGTAAAGGCTACTCACAAGTGGAAGGAATAGATTTTCAAGAGACTTTTGCCCCGGTAGCAAGAATGGAAGATATAAGGATGTTCTTGGCATTAGTTTCTTATAAAGATTTTAAAGTCTATCAAATGGATGTCAAGTCAGCATTTTTTGAATGGTGAGCTAGAAGAAGAGGTCTACATGGAATAACCAGAAGGATTTCAGTTAACAGATCAATCGGATATGGTGTTCATATTGAAGAAAGCTTTATATGGATTGAAGCAATCTCCTAGATCCTGGTATGCAAGGTTAGATAAGTATTTGAGTCAACAAGGATTTAACAAAGGTACGATAGATAGTAATTTATACTTCAAAACTAAAAATGACAAAATATTGATTGTAGTTGTATATGTTGATGACATTATCTTTGGAGGAAATGAAAAGATGTGCAAGATGTTTGCGGAAGAGATGAAGAAAGAATTTGAAATGTCTATGTTTAGGGAGATGAATTTCTTTTTTGGGCTACATATTAATCAAATAGAGAAAGGAATTTTCATTTCACAATCTAAGTATGTGAGAGAGATGTTGAAGAAATTTGGGATGGACGGTTCCAAATCGGTAAGTACTCCTATGGTGACTGGTTGCAAGTTGGGTAAAGATGATGATTCACCTAAGGCTGATCAAAGGAAGTATATATCTGTGATTGGTGGACTATTGTACTTGACTGCTACTAGACCAGATATTATGCATGCAGTTTGTCTTGTAGCTAGATTTCAAGAAGATCCGAAGGAAACACATCTTACTGCAGTTAAAAGAATATTCAAATATTTGAATGACACTCTGGATTATGGATTATGGTATCCTAAAGATACTAACTTTACACTTAGTGCTTATACATATGCAGATTGGGCCAGAATTATAGATGAAAGAAAAAGTACAAGTGGTGGTGCATTCTTTCTTGGATGTAGGTTGGTGGCATGGTTGAGTAAGAAGAAAGATTTAGTCTCTTTGTCTACTACGGAAGCTAAGTATATTGTTGTTGCATCTTGTTGTACACAAGTTTTATGGATGAAATAGACATCGAAGGATATCATAGTGCTATATGATGATCCTATTTCTATCTTCTGTGATAATACAAGTGCAATTAACATTTCAAAGAATCCTATGATGCACTTGAGAACGAAGAATATATCTATCACGTATCATTTCTTGAGAGAAAAGGTCATGGAGAATAAAGTCAATCTTGAGTATGTTCTGACAAAGGATCAGATTGTGGATATATTTACAAAGGCTCTTCGTAAAGATATTTTTGAGTATCTTCGAGAGAAGTTAGGGGTTATTGCCCCTCCTTTTATAAACTAATATGCATTTCGAGGTGCATCAGTTCAGTGGATTCATGGTTCTATATTTTTTTATTGATGTTTTGGTGGCTACCTCTCAAGGGGAGTAGGTAGTTTCAAGTGTTGTCATTATGAGTATTTTGTTTTCATGTCAAAGGAATTTTCAATGAACATATCTTGTGCCTTTTCCATTGATGTCAAAGGGGGAGAGAGAGCATGTGAAAAGGAGTGAAAGATAATAAGGGAAAGCAGGTAATGAGAAAGATGATCTTCTAAGGGGGAGAAGCAAAAAGAAAAATCTTGAGAAGTATTTCTAGAACTGGTATGGTTTCTTTGATGGTTTTTCACATCATGTGTTGTCATCAATGACAAAGGGGGAGATTGTTGTAAGAATGGAAAGAGGAATGAAAGTGTTGTCATTGATGTCAACTGGTCAACTAGTTATCTACTAGTTGTTGTTGATTGTATATGTTGAGGATATTGAGAAAATTGTATTAAAGGAAGATTACAAGTATTCGACTATTGAGGATGATAATATGGTACTTGTCCCTATGTTTTTTTTGTGTTTTGGCTGAGGTCCAGGAGAAATTTTGCTGGTTCAGATTTCTCTTTGATGAAGTCTTTTGACTTGCGGGTTTAGAGAAAAGATGTTCTAATTGCATTGAAGATATTTTTGGTTTTTGGAAGTATCGAGCTTAATTGATCTATGTGTTTTACATTGGTTTGGTCGACCGTGTGTTAAGCACTATCTTTGAAGTTGATGAAGAGTGTTGGATCTATTATGGGTCTTGGTGAAGCGTGTGTTTGGGTTTCCCTCATTCCAATTCCACCCTAGGATGTTTGATACCGACCTAATTTAAATTTGAAGTTGGATGGCTGCATTTCTCTCTATTGACTTATTAGTGATCTCAAAAGTGAAAACCTCCAGTTTCAAAGGAGACAAAGGTGCAAATAGAGCATCATTTGCCCTTTCCTTTTTGCAATTCACGCTAACATGATATTGATCAACATATGCAATTACTGGAGTGAAGAATGACGTTGCATTTTCATATTGCATTTTATGATAATAAATGTTTAAAAAAGGAATATGAAAGAGTATAATCTTCTTCATTACTTGAAGAACTATTAGATCCATGATTTTCTTCATGCTAAAATTTATATACTTAAGCTCCTTTTTCAACATAAATATAATATTTGAGTTACTTATTTTATTTCTTGAAAATTATTCTTGAATCAAAATAGTGAAGGTGAAACATTTAGTCGAAGGAGATAATCGATTTATCTTTCTTGGTTGAATGTGATGAAAATTTATAGGTTGATGATTTTATTCTTGCATAGTAAATTTCTTGATGGGATTTTAGTTTAGAGTATATTATTTAAATTAGTTTTATTTTCACAACCTAGGTGAAATCAAACCATCCTCAATTTAAACTTCTCATTGTGCCACTTCAAGATCAAATACCTTCTTTTTCCTTAAAATCAATTTGACTTTAGGACGCAATGCAAAGATGGAAATACACAATTGGTTATGTTTACTTAACCAAATGAGGAATCTTCTTCAAAAACTTGTTGAACCATTCCATAAAGTCACTCATCAAATCTCCTCTTTTCTTCTAAATTTAGAAAAACCTAGATAATAATGCACCTACATTAATAACATATTTGAACCTTTCAAGAAATTTATTGTTCAAGCTATTGCAATTCATGATGCATCTATCTTCCAAATTTTGAAACCAATTTGTTGCAAGTCCAATGAAAGTTTCAATGAATAACCAAACTAATACATTATCATGATTTACCCCTAAGATTCCACAAGCCATAGCGAGCTCTTAAATGTGATCTTCTACATCTTGTAAACTTTTTCTAGTAAACTTCTAGAAGTGCTTTCTGGAACTCGAGTGTAAGGTTGTGTATTGATCAATGATAGGGGTTCAAAATGATTTCCCCATAGTTGAGGCAAAACCAATGCCACATGATGCAAACTTGGAAAATTTGACAACATGTATCTCATTCTAGTAGGATTTCTTTTGCCAAATATATTATTCTAAGTAGGTTATGCTATATAGAGTCTCCAACCTGCATCTTAAGGGATGTACCTTTATATTTATGAGAAATGATATGCACCAACACTTCAATCCCCAACAAAGTTGCTAAAAATATGTTGGAACATTTGTTGCTACTCGTTGGGTGAGTCACATCAAAGATGCATTGACAAATCTTCTTACCAACACCACCCCAACTTTGAGTTTGACCAATAATAAATTGGATGCAATCTATGTAAACTAATTGAAACTTGGATATGCACCATTCACTCCATAAAAATATAAAAAAGTCCTTGTAGATTATTATTTTGATTTTTGATCACTTTCACAATCAAACATCAATTTTTTTTATTATTATCAAAATTGCCTTATATGTTCAATTAAAATTTTGAATATGAATAGTTTAGAGAAAAAATTCAAGTCCATTTTTTGTCATAATATATGGTTTACAAATTGCCTTCCCTATTTCTAAACCACACAACTTGAAACAACATGGAGGAAATACATGCCAATTTGTTATATATAAATCTAATATGCTAAGAAAAATAATAGGCTCCAAAAGTGACGACAAGAGATTTGTTTCAATTATCATCACAAAAGTTGGATATATAGGTTTTTACAAAATAGTTAAATATAGAAAAATATAATCCAAAACCATGGAAGGGAATTCTAGCAATCTCTATCCTAGAAAGTTTTTGCTTTCATCCAAACCAACTCTCATATGTGTTCATAGGAGTGACAATTCATAATATATTTGACCTAAAAAAGTGTTTATCGTCAATAGTGACTCTTGCTTCTTGTCCCCCTACCACCCACCTTGAAAAGAAAAATAGTTGCTCTAGATATCAATCCTACACAACAAATACTACCATCTTTGTCACCAAACAAGATGCTTAAATACTACCAACTTTGTCTCCAAACAAGATGCTTACATGATTTGTTTGAGAGGAAAATACAAGAGAACATTTGACAAAACCATAGATTCCATCAACAACCCTCTTTTCATAATTTTCCTCTGAGTAAGTGAACCATTAATTGCTAGTGTGAGAGAAGGAAATGCAATTGAAATAAATGATTTCCCCTAATTTTTAAAGCCTAATATTTTCATAGAGAGAAAATAATAACACCTAGCAATAATCTTCTGTATTCTATGGACTTTAGAAATTTATTTTACCAACCATACAAAATATACCTAAGCCACTCCTTACACATAAAAAATACATATATGGACATCCAAAATGCACGATGCCCATTCATTAAATATCTTTGGTGATTGACTTAGCAGGTGGGTCCATGATGAAATTAAAAGCAATTTTTTAGCCGACAAGATTTTCAGCCACTCTAAATTTATATTAAAAAAAAAAGCGGGAACAAGTAATGCCAAACGTTATAATGGATGACGACCAAATTTCCACCTAATGTTTGGAAAACATATTTATTTTTAAACATAAAATCAGCGTTAAACACTTCGATTGGTCATGACCAAATTATGGATTTATTTAACTACTTATCAGCTGATTTAGGAATTATTTTTATGGACGGGTCTTATGAGGTCCAAAAAAAAGAAAAAAAGGCAAGTATTTTTTTTTCTTCATAAATAGGAGTCCCTACTTTTTAGTTTGTCGTTTGGAGGTCATAGGGTGGGCTGGAAATTTGCCCCACCAGCTTAGAAAAAATTTCAGCCACTTGTCAATCATGTGAAGTTTTTAGATTTGGGTCAATTAATCTAAGGTTTTTTTTGGAAGGAAAATTATTTATCTTTATATTTTTTAACCTCTTTGTTTGAAAATCAATGAGAGAGCATTGCACACCAAAGAACATCACATTTACTTTAAATTATTGTCTATATATTTCAATTATAAAATTTATTTTATCGATTTATGTTTTCCTTGCTATTATTCCATAGAGCTTATTGAATATAAGTTTATTTTGGATGTCTTTCTCATGTATTTTGAAAGTTTGAACGTAAGAACATTTAGGCATCCAAATTTGTAGTGATTTAGATGCATCTTTGTGTCCAATTGAACTCTCCAACACAAAATATTTCAACGTATTGTATATCAATTTTAATCATTTTATATTTATATTCTTGTTGAATTTTAATACGCAAAACAATAAAATTCAAGAGACCACCAACTTAATAAATTTTGGAGCTTAAACTTTTAAGCCTAAGCTTCATTATAAAATTCATGGGACCACCCACTTTAAATTACTCCAAAATTTTAGTAGCACCCATTGAATTTTTTAGGAAGCTCCTCTCCATGGGACCACAACCTTAATAAAATTTGGTATTTTAGAGTTTTCTTGGATTCACTTTTGTCAAAAAGTGAGGAAGGACAATAGCTGAAATAAAAAGAGTAACCTAGAAGCTAAGTAATAGTGTCAACAAGTGCTCTACAGAACCATCAAGAGGCCTCTTCCATGGGTTAATTTTTTAAGATAGAATATAAGTGAAAGATAATTTTATAACAAAGATAAACAGAAAGACTTGTTCACCCTTAAACCACAGTAGAATAATTTGGTTGAATATTTGGAGACTAATAGTTCTTCAACGAAAAGAAATTACACACACGACTCACAATTCACATTCAAAATCTCTTGACACATACTTTAACAAGAGTTCAAAATATTATTGTAAAATATGTTTACATTTTGTAATAAAGTAACGATTGTGATTTAGTTTTAGAATTAAAATGTTTAGTTAATTTTATGTTAGTTGTTGGTAGTTAGTTTCATCTAGGGTAGTTTCAAGGAAGTTGAACACTTGAATGTAACTTTTTATAAGAATTTGCATAATACATTATAAAACCCTAAATCTTTAATATTATTAATATATTTTGACATTGATAACATTATGGTTTAGATTTACAAAAAAAATTCTCTCATTTCTCAACATGATATAAGAGCTAATGGGTTAAATCAAATTACATTGTTTTTTAGGGCATAGATGTAGCTAGATTGGCAATAGCTCGCATAAGAGAAGAATGAAAGAAGAGAGATAATTTGTCAAATCTAGGAGTGATAAATAATGTGAACATTGTATGTAGTAGAAGTGTGGTGAGCATAGAAAACAAGTTATTTTTAATGTGTGATGGTAAGTGCACCTCCCTACACACTCTTTGAAACCACACTAGATGGTGGAGCAACCTCTTCTCAAAAACAAAAATATTTTCCTTTGGCATAACTTTGTTACACTATGAAGAGTAGAAATCATTTCACTTGAAGTTGGGAAGATCTTTCATGCATAGTATGTGGTGGTAGAATAGTGTTTCAATATGGAAAACAACAATAATAAAGAATAAATAAATAAATATAAATATTTTAAAAAGGGAGTGCAACATAGTGGAATGAGAGAAGGTAGCACAACACAATGAGAGTAGACAATATCTAGGGTATTTAACTTTTTTCAAAATTTTAAAATAACAATTTAAACATTTTTTTTGGGTGAATATTGTAGATATTTTTGGAGTGATAAGATATTATAAAATATATAAAAAATGAACATAAATATTTTTAGTAACTTGAAATATTCAATTTTAAATTCCATTTAATTTTATGTTTTATATGTAATAGGTGTTGGGATTTTTGTAATGGGAGAAATAAGGGTTAAGTAAGTTTTAGGTATTTATAGATTTATCTTTTTGGAGGTATTAGAATATTATTTTTAAATTTATTTTAAATGGTTTACACTATCAATTGAAACTAACACTCTAATTTATGCATATTGGTACATATATATGAGTGTGGTAGTGATTGGAGTCATCCAAGCTAAACTTGACAGAGATTTCATAGGCTTACATGTCATATCAAGAGGTTAAAGTGTAACAAGGTCACATTGGAGGTTGGAGGTACTAGAGATTAGAGGAATATTATCATCTCAAGCTAGCTTCTTGGTTAAAGATGGTAGTTCACACAAGAAGCACCAATTTTTTTGTGTTTCCCTTCATGGGTAAAGTAGGGCTTGACAATTTTATGGTTTGTGGAAAGTTGATTATTTCTCAATCTACAAAGGGAGTAGTGTTATCATGAATAGTTGAGTAAGTCTCAATTCTTAGTTGATTGGTGCTTTCTTCTTGTGGATAATTGAGTGTCTTGATTCATAATAAGGGTGGTGTATTTCTGAATAATTGAGTATGTGTCAATTCATAGGTATCATTGGTTAATTAGAACATTTGCTTCAACATGAGTGGTTTGGGGTGTTTTGAGGAGATTTGGTGGTTAGCTAGGACATTTCTTGGAAACAAGTAGTTTGGGGTGCCTTAAGGAGATTTGGTGATCAATTAGGATATTTTACTAGATATGAGCATTTTGGGGTGTATATAACCTTATTCAAATTTACCTATTTATCAATGTTAAATATTGTATCTAGCATCTTATTTGTGAACACTATATCAAATGATATGGATGTGTCTTGTTGTTGGCCACATGCATCCTGAGCATCCTTGGACCCATAATCACAAATAGACCCATAGTTTGACAAAGGTGAGATGAATGTTGAGACTTGGGAGCCTCGCCCTCATCACTCTGTGCTAAAGGCCTGATGTGTTGTAACAAGGTTTGTGTGAGAGAGTTGATGGAATCTAGAGTCTCCACCTCAACACTTTCCTTCACAATAGAAGGGCTTATGACATGCTCAATGTTTGGCCTAGCAAGGGTCTTCATTCCTAGTCTTGAGCACGATGTGACCCTTCTCTATCATATGAGAGCCCTCACCTTTTCCCTAGAACTCACACATGCAAAAGTACTTCGAGATCTCATTGAGGACAAAATTGCAATAGAGTTTCCTCAAAAAATATTGTGGGTCCTCATTGTTTTGCATGAAAAATGCTCAAAAAATGTCCACCACCTCTTCCAAAAATTTCTCTTATTCCTTGATGTTGGCACCAATGATAGGAAACCTCTTGCAATTACCATGTAGGGGTGCATTAGTTCAAGGATCAATGAACAACACACACAAATCAAATTTCAATATTTTCTTTTCTTTTACTTGTTGGTAGGATAATTTGGTGGAATAAAATTCTCATGCTTCTTCCCTCTTATATGACCACATGTTAATTTGGCCACTCACAAAATTTATTTGAGAGATAATAGATTCCAATGAAGTTACAAGGGTTGACCAATGGGAACTAGTTCCACGTGGATTTCTTAACCTATCAATCAATGTTTGGAGTTTTATTTATTGTTTTCAATTTGACCTATTAAGTTTTTTTTTCATCTCAAGATGATGTTGAGGAATTGTTGGAAGAGTTTGTTGAGGATTTGGTTGTACATTTTCTTCACCAAGATTTTCATGAATTGGTGAGAGATTTTCAATTCCTAAAAGTTAAACAACATTGAATCAAAACAATTCCTAAATTACTATTTAATTCAATTTTTACACTAAAAAACTATCAATGTCTACCTCCTTGACCTTGCAGACATTGTGGTGGTGGCTTGATTGATCCAAGAATATGTACGCATTTTCTTGCTCTCGATTTTTTGTTGCAGAGGTGAGAGGTTGAGTTCAAATGCACTCGACCTATTTGGAAGTATGATTTTATCTTAGACAAAATGTGAGTGTGTTATAACACACTCACATTGTGTCCTACATGGACCAAACAATGGTTGTGGCCGATTTTTGATCCCCCATCTTTATACACACACCCACATGAATAGTTATTTTGTAACCTCAAAAGATTCCTCAATTTGTACATAATATCCAAGGAAAAGGAGACCCTAATAACACATAATATTAGACCAGTAACTATAAATTTTGAATAGCACATCTACTTAACACATAGAAAGGTACTAATTTTCTACAACCCTTAGTACATCAACTACTTTGGTTTTAGTGTTTATTTAGCATATTCTTAAGTCAATTTGGAGACCAAGCAAAAATGGTTTATCATCCCTTATTATATCTCTATACCAATTATAAGAACTCATGTTGGGTGAGAAGTTAGAAGCCAAGGCTTACCTTCCATATATGGTTTATATTACCACAATTAAAAAGCATCTTCATTGAGAACATGTGTTTCTTCGTTTTATTTAAAATAAAGCATACATGTTTCCAAATATAATAAGCATAAATTGAAGAAGTCCATAATAATAAGATCTGAAATAAATCATTTTCTTTACTAATTCAACCTTAACATCAAGATGCAAGAAGAATCAAAATTATTCACTAATCATTTTTCTTGTAGTTTACCTACTCATTTGGAAATAGAACTAACTCATACAAGAATAAAGAGATATTTTACAATGGCCATTTGTGTCTCACATTAGGTTACAAGCTAACATTTCCTCCTTCCCCTTATTTCCTCTAACTTTTTCCAATCATGGTAATTAGAAGTTACCAATCTCAAAATTGAATGCAAGAAACTAGAGTTTTCCCTCACAACCATCATGAATTCTTTCATGCAACCTTCATGAAAACTAAAAGAAAAGCATTACCTTCTCCATAACCACATTATAGAATCTCAATTAGGTGAAGACCGCCAATTCCCAATAACTAGATTTGATGCCACTGGCCATTTCATAATAGGTTTATAAATAAATGTATGCTTGTCATGCAATTAACAATATTTTCCAATAAATTCTTGTAAAAAACCTTTATTCAAAAATATTACAACCCAAAGTAGGTTTAATTTTTTTTAATCTTATGGAAATAAAAATTTGAATCTTTAGTCAATACTTTAACTTTAGACTTTAGAGTTTTAGTCACTTCGAGGTGTTAACAATTTTTAATTATTAGATTTCAATTATATGACACACATATAATATATGTGATCTCTCTTTTTCATTATCTTATTGCTATTATATATAATGGCAATAAGATAATGAAGAAGAGAGATCTCACACAATATGTATATATATGTAGTAGTAAATAAATTTTTTGTCTGTTTATCCATTCGACTCATTTGATGGACAATAATGTGAACTTGCAAAAGTAGAAGAAATTACCATAAAAACGGTTATTTTCCTTTATATTTTAGAGGTGTGATTCCCCGTATAATAGTTTTAGGGTTTTTTGATACTTTTAACTTAAAAGAAAAAAAATAAAAAATGAATAAATAAATATGTAATTAAATAGAAAACAAAATTCAATCACATGCAACATAAACATATATTAACCAATATTAAACCAATTTACATTCACACAAAATCAAAAAAGACAACAAAAAATAAATTTAATACTAAACATAAAAATAACACCAAATTCTAAAAAGATAATTAAAATATATATATATATCACAAATAACTCTTCAATTTTCTTTAAAATAAGGACACAAAATTCCTCTTCCTATTTTTTCTGGGAAATTGTATCAAAATGCAAATAAATAAAATAAATATATCTCCTCAATACTCAGATTTTACAATATATATCAATAGTAACTTTTTCCGTCCCCCCATAGCTGTTCACTTTCCTTTTTATACCTTTCACATTCCATGTCTTCTAGTGACATTTCAGTTGCAGTTGTGTTACAAGCTTTATCCACAGGCATTGGGTAAAAGTACTGAAATGACAACATTATGTATGTCAAACATCTTCCTACTTCATATTCAATATTGACATATGTTTCCCCCCCTGAAATTCATGGGCAACAATTAATGCTCAGAGGCACGAGCCTCTCATCTGCACTTTATTTTCTCCACTTTTAACAGATCCACATCCAACAAATTCTCATTTTAAAACTAATACATTGTTAATGTTTGGGTTCCTCATGAATTCAAACCCATTATTTGATTATATCTCTATCTAGGTTTGTATGAAACCTTCTCCCTTCTACATTTGTGTGGAAAAAAAGGAGCATCCCACATCTGCCAGTCACTGTACTTCATGAAACTAAAGTCTTCTTAACATGCTGTCAAACAGTTGGCATGTACATCCTGTTGCCCTGCACTTGGCATAAATGTCAAGCAGCGCATTGCATACAGTTGTACCTGATTAAGATCGCTTTGAATTATTTAACCATAGATACGCTTACCTTGATACAGAGCTGATCAATGTGCACATGCAGGAAGAGCATCCACCACAGTTATTGAATCAGGTTTTGAACCTTGCAATTGCATACTCCCACATTTGGCATACATGTCTATCAGTGCAGTTTCCACCGTAACATCCGAGCCGAACCCACTTTTAATGGCATAAATGAATGTACTTGCTAGTTGCAGAGCTGATAAATGAGCAGATTCCACATCACATTCACCATAGCAATCAAATGCTGTTCAACAAATCAAGCCTGCATTTTATTGAATAGCTCTTTGGAACAAAAAGTGCCCCTAGAGGCCAGGGGCACTCTTGATTTTGACCTATCAAATGTTGGAATTTGATGATGTGTTCTCTTGAAGCTGTTGTGCAGAATGGAGTCAGCTCCGCAGTGAGCCAGTTATTCAGTCCTGAAGTTTTTCCAAACATGAGATGCAAGGGGGTCAAGATTACCTTCTAAGTGTTGAAAATGATGAAAATTTGTTAAAAGTCTGGGGTCAAAAGCGCAGCTTTTGCTAAGGGCACTTTGATTTTTCAAGCCTCAGACCTCAGTTTTAGGGATTGCAATCTCAAGGAGCGTTTTTGTTAGATTTGATCCTGCTCTTCAATGCAACTGTCAGCCAAACAATTGGTGATGTCAGTCAATCAGAATCAGTGATGGAACAGAGGCTTTGTTGAGGGTTGAAAATCCAAATTTTCATTAAAATGGTTAAGTCTGGAAAGAGATGTCTTAAGTCAAAGGTTGACTTTTTGAACTGAAGATGACTAGGCGCCCATGAAAGGTGGATTTAAATATTATTTAAATATTTAAATAATTTGACTTTAAGCGGATTATTTTAATTACAAAAAAGGACGATTTTATGCATGCATGTTCAGTTAACTAATTTTGCATGCTGAGTTAACCGAATTAATTAAAGGTGGCGCCCTTTTTAGGGTTATTTAACATTCAATTACCTTTTTTCAAGTCCCAATCATATGAGGTCAAATTGTTTTGAGGTCCAATCATAATTAAATTGAATATTTTTAGAGGTGGTGCCTAATTGCATGAAGATGTACGATTTTATGTTTGAATTTATTTATGATCTAAGTCATCAAAATTGTCATTATTCTCATACCAAGTTTAGAGAAAAGGTGAATTTCTTGAGCAATTAAAGATTCCAAGGTGCTTTGAGTTCAATTTCTTAGTGTTGGGTCCAGATTGTTCAAAAGATTAATTTTCCAGAGTTCAATTTTTCACTGCATGCATATATCAACGAATCTCAGTCAAGCATAGGCGATTTTCTTCAGAAGCAAAACAAATAAAAACTTCTATCTTCTGTCTAATTTCTTCTATTCTCATCTTAGGTATTCTTCGCATATCAAATAAAATGAAAAAATATATTCAAAATCTGATCATCTAAGTTCACATACTTTAGCAACAACAACAAAACCCATGTCTTAGATTTTTTCGAGAAAATTACCCTGTGGCTTTTATTCTAAAGCTCTGTGCTTTTTTCCAAGAATTCCTTTGCATGTGGGTCAAAAACACATATTTTTCAAAATCGAATTATTGAGGTTGTCTTAAAATTCCATTTTCTACAAAACCCATGTTCCAAATTTTCTCGGGAAAATTTGCCCCGAGCGAGCTCTAAAACCCCTACTTTTTCTCGAATGAAAAGCCTTTGCATGCCTAGCCAAAACTCACTTTTTCGCATTTCTGACGATCTGGGTTTTCTTAGAATTCCATTCTCTACAAAACCCACATTTCAAAAAAATTCCAAATTTTTTCCCGCAATTGGCTATTTTTAGCTTCATCTAGAGCTTTTTCTAGCTTTTTCTGAAAGTTGTTAGAAAATAGTCGTGTTCACACTCAACAGGAAAGTTTTTCAAAATTCAGTTCAACTAGACTGAATTCAAGACCAAATCGGTCTTAATTCATGATATCATCAGAATGACTGACACAAAGTTGCATCAAGTGCATCCAGAGGGTTGATTCAGACATTTTGATAGGCATAGTCACCCAAGGTTCACATGGTTTCATACATCGTATAGTTGATAGCCTTCAAAGGCTAGTTTAGAGGGTTGGACATCTTTGGAATTTTGCATGTGCAGTGAGTTCGTATGTATTTCACAATCAGAGTGTTCATGGTCAAGCTTCGTGGTTTCTTCATGCAACACTCTTTCATTGAGAAGAATCAAAAAAAGCATCAAAAGTGTTAAGTTGTAGAAGGAACAAAGGTCATCACTCCATTTACGAAGCCGCCAAAGTCACTTAGATCCTATGCCATTATCTTCGTGAAGATGGTACCTACGCTGATCTTGAGGCTATGCGAACTGAGTTCTAGAAGCTTGTTCATGATATCTTGATGGAGATCCTGTGGCATCCAAGTTGGATTACTTCTTAGTGATGACAACTAGTTTTAAAAAGGCAACTGAAGAGGTCAGAGAATGCATCGGATCAATCAGGGATGGTGACAAAGAGTTGAGCAAGCAGATTATCATCGTGGACATCATCAAAGTACTAGAGGATGAGGCACTCGACCAGTTCCTGGATGAGATGTTAGATCGTGATGATCTGGAGTGATATGCTAGTTGGGACTTGTAGTTATTTTCGAGGATAGAGTCAAGAGCAGCAGTTAACTCAATACTCAGTCTTGAGTTCTAATTGTTGATTTCATGCACGCACATCTCTTCCTTGAAATTATCTTCGTAGGAGTTTAGACTTTCAATTAGGAGTAGTTAACTGATGTTAGTTATAAGTTATTTTTATTTCAATAAGGACGTGCATGCTTGCACTTGTCCAGTTCAGTTGAGTCATGTTTCAATTAACTGATGGTAGCTTTCCAGTTAACTGTACAGTTTCCTTTATTAGTTTTTAGCAATAAAATCTTGCATGCTTGCAAGACTATAGTTGACTCAAGGTTATTTTAGGGTTCCCTACACCTTTTGATGTCTATAAATAAGAGCTCTTTGCTCATTTGTAATTAACTTTTGCAGGAGATAGTAATATATGATGTGCCTACCTTGCCTCTAATATTGTTGTTTTGTATATGTCCACGAGTTTTTACTATGATGATAATTGTTGTGCTACCTTTCCTTCATGTTATTGTTATGGTATTTGCTTATCTTAGTTAAATATAGTGGCTAGTTTGATCATTTTTTGTATGTGTGTTTCACCAATGCAATTTGCTGTCCTAGTTGGCTATTCTATGTTTTGTTTCTAATAAGCCTATTCAGATGAGCAAATTGTCGAGCCACCTTGCCCTCACATTGTGAATCTATACCTAAAGCTTATCATTTGATGTGTGTGTCAATAAACCTATTTAGCCAAGCAAATTGTTGTGCCACCTTTCCTTCATGTTGTGAAGTTGTACTTAGTTTATCATATATTTGTTTATTTCTAATAAACTTCTTCCTAGCCAATTAAATAGTTGTGCCACCTTGCCTTCACGTGTGAATTTGTACCTAAAGTTTATCATATAAGAATATTCCTGCTCTGTTTCCTCATGCTCTGTTTTCTTGAGGAGATTGGATAGATTAAAGCATTTAGTTTAGTTGTAGTTAGAGATTTGTGAAACCAGAAAATCCTTAGCTGCAACGTTCGTGGTTTTTCTTAACCTTGTGCCTCTTCGATTTGAGATAGAAAGATAGGAGTTAGTTTACATTAATTTTTCACACAAATCAGCACTAAAGTGGGAGCTTCCCCTGCTAATCTGAAGAGCACTCATTACGCAGTGTGCATAGTTGTTCGCACCAATTTGCACTCTAGAGGTGTTCGTTGTTACACCAACAAACTGAAATATACAAGTTGGGACATATGTAGACTATGATAGATTGTTTGATTCTTTATCATTAAAATATTAGCTACCAAAAACTACTAGAAACCAGGTTGAATGTTTTGCAAATTATGTAATTTAGATAAGATGTATGTTATCTTATGTATGTAGGAGGTTACCTTTTGGGATGGGTGCCAAAAATGGCTTAACAAGGAGTATAGGTTTTGCTTTTCCAAAATCTATCTTTTCTAGCTATATACAACATATGCTTGGCCAAGCTTTTGTAATCCATTATGTTGAATGGTCTAATTTTTATGATGTAACTCTCTGCCATTTCCTAACATTGATCTTGCATGTTCCAAATGTAGATATAAATGAATGTAGTTGTTAGGCACACACCAAATTCCACCTTGCATATCATATTATCTTGCTAAATATTTCATGCAGGGTCGAGTATTCTTCGAGTTAGGAAGAATTTCAGGGAAGCGTAGCTTCATGGTTGGGTGGAAAAGCACCTAAACCATGTTCTTGTCCACCAGATGTGGCAAGAATTGAAGAGGAATCACATGGAATTCCATTTTTTTATTATTGTACTTTGTACTATATGATGTAAACTTGAGTTGACTAAGTGGCGATGTTTGCTTAAGTCAAACTATGTAACTTGTAAATTTGACATTTGGAAATGAATATAAATTATTATTTTTTGACATATTTTGCTATGATAGAAACTAGCTGATTGATTATGTCTTTAAATTATTATTCATAATGTCACAATTTATTTATTTGGTGTTATTTAAGTAAGAAACATTACATTTGGTATCAGAGCTTAGGGTTCAGTTCTAGGCCTATGAGTCCACAGTGGTCGAAATTAGGGTAATCGACCCTTAAATTCAATATTGAACCTAAATTGAATGTAGGTATGGGAAGGTCAAAGTCAGGGAAAAAGAAGGGAAAGATAGTTAAGACTACTAAAAAGAAAGTGGTTGTTTAAGAGAGCCCAACACTTGAAGTCCAACCTGAGATTCTCGATGATGAGACCTTAGCACACGCCCTCACTAGACTTAAGTTAGAGATTGGCAAGAAGATAGAAGATTCTAAGCACATCGTTAAAACTAAGAAACCTTCTGCAATTCAAGATTATCCTTTGGGGTGCGGACCTAGTGCACCCATTTTGACTAAAGAGGAAAAGGAGTGCTTGCGTGCACACCCTACCTCTTCCAAGAAGGTTGTAATAGACTCTAATGATGACCTAGAGGAGTCTCTTCTATCGAATAATAAATATCCCACCTAGAAAGGGTGAAATTTTTTTCAATAAGGATCTATGCAATCATTATTATAATAAATAAGGAAAGTCTTTCTTGTGTTCAAAGTTGTGGGATTGAATGACTCACCCTTGTTATGAATGAACATGAATATCTTTTAAAGATTGCATGTCATAATAAATATAATTATGTGTTTGAAATGATTAAATATAGAAAAATTATGTCAGTTATGCTAGACGCGTGTTGTGATGTAGGTCAATTTTGAACCACCATGGTGAACACTAGGAACATAAGCTCAAGTAAAGGTAAAAACGTAGGTCAAAATGAGAGGTTGGACTGAATCCTAAATCTCCTAAACTATCAGGAACGCAAAATGGACCATTTGGACGAGGAATTTTGAGGTTTGTTCCAAGATGGTCAAAACTTGAGGAATGAGGAGTAGCCATAGGGAAATAGAGATCAAGGTGGCAATAACCAAGCAAGAATCGAAGGAGAGCTCGACAAGGACCTAAAAAGGGTAGGTCCGTAGAATTTTGATGGAAAAACCATTAAAGATGAAGAAGAAGCATGGATCATTGAAATGGAGTACTTCAGGCTTCGCAACTTATCAAATGAAACTAAGGTTGTATGGGCAGCTTATCAGCTCTCTGGTGAGGCATCCACATGGTGGGGCAATGAAATGGTAGAATAGAAATTGCAACCTAGACAGACCACATGGGAATAGTTTCTTCAACATTTTCGAAAAAGGTGGCTCCCTCAACACTTTTTCGATAACAAGACAACAGAGTTCCAATACTTAGCTCAAGGGAGTATGTCAATGACTTAGTATTGGGAAAGGTTCAACTATTTTCTTAAGTACGTGCCTCAGTACCAAACCAATGAGCGCTTCTGAATCTGAAAGTTTATACTAGGGTTAAGGCACCATATTGGAGTGAAGGTGGATATACATAATCCCCTTACCATGGAGGAGGTCTTTAAGAAGGCCACCAAATAAGAATAGAAATTGCAACAGCTATCTAATTTACTAAAGAGTTCAAATTCTAAGTCTTAGCTTAGGAATAAGAAATTTTAGAAAGGAGAGAAACCCCACTAGATTAGAAATCTGAGAAGCGAAAGCGACTCTCAAGAGAAAGGAGAGGGAAATAGTAGCAGAAAGAATAAGAAGGCCAACAGTAACAAAAGAAATTTTGATAATAAACATAAGAGCTCCAAGGAAGATAGGATGGGAGGTCAGCAAGGGCCTCGTGATGGGTGCTACACCTTCGGAGGTGATCATTATGCCTCAAGTTTCCCAGAGATCGAAGGCACGAAAGGAAGGAAACTAACATCAGATCCATGCAGCAGTGGACAATAGATAAGGTGAGTTTCAAGCTTCGCCAATCCAACTATTGGGTAAGATCTATGGTGAATTTGTTTCTATTTTAATAGACACTGGAGCCATTGAATGTTTTGTAGACCCAAGAATTATTTCTAAATTACCCATTAGACCTGGACACATGGAAAATTATAGGATGGTCCAATATGGAAATCGACCAAAGCGGAGGATGGATTCATGTCTCTATTCCAGTTTCTAGACCCGAGTTGATCTTTATTTGGCACCCATAGGTTCATATGATGTGATCTTAGGGATAAATTGGCTAACTAAACATATGTCCATTGTTAACTATGAAGACAAAATTGGTAGTTGTTTGGATGACTATGGGAACCTAGTTGAGATGCATGTGTTACAGAGACCACTAAAGCTTAGGCAGATCTTAGCCATGCAACTTAAGAGGGCTCAAAGGAAGGGGTGTACCATTTATGCAATAGATGTTAGTGAACCTAAAAATATGAAGCATTATTTGGATGATTACCTCATTCTCAAGGAGTTCCAAGATGTATGTCCTGAAGAACTCAGAGCTACCTCCTAAGCGAGAATTTGATTTCTCTATTGATCTAGTATCAAGATTTGAACCTCAGTCTAAGGCCCCATATAGGATGACTAACACCGAGGTAATTGAATGGAAGGCCCAGTTGCAAGAATTGTTGAGCAAGGGGCTTATTTGACCTACTATGTCTCCTTGGGGTGTGTCAATTATCTTTGTTAAGAAAAAGGGTGGAACCCCTTGTCTATGTATCGACTATTAGATGTTGAACAAGGCGATCATCAAGAATATATATCATCTCCTGAGAATTGATGAGTTATTTGATCATATGAAGGGAGCAACAATGTTCTCTAAAATAGATCTCAGATCCGGTTATCGCCAGTTGAGAATAAATGAAGAGGACATCCCTAAGACTACTTTATGAACTTGATATGGACACTACAATTTCATGATAGTATCTTTTTGGTTTGACCAATACACTAGTAGCTTTTATGAATCTCATGAATAGTGTATTCAAAGATTGTCTAGATGATTTTGTCCAGATCTTTATTGATGACATCCTGATTTATTCCAAGACCATTGAGGAGCATGATAGGCATTTGAGGATAGTCTTACAACGTCTAATAGAGAAGAATCTTTTTGCAAAGCTATCCAAGTGCTTGTTTTATCAGGGCATGGTGCACTACCTAGGTTGCATCATATCAACAAAGGGAGTCTTTGTAGATCTTAAAAAGATTAAGGCGATTTTAGAATGGCTGCTACCTCAGAATGTTCAAAGGTGTGAAGTTTTATGGGTCTTGTGGGATAGTACAAGAAGTATGTACAAGGATTCTCTCAAATTGCAGCCCCAATCACCTCACTTCAGAGGAAAGGGAAATTTTTTGAATGGATAGAAAAGTGTGAGCAAGCCTTTCAAATCTTGAAGGAGAAGCTCATGACAACCCCAATGTTGACGCTACCTAATCCCAATGGCCAATTCACAATGATTGCAGATGCTTCAGGAGATGGTGTAGGAGTTGTATTAATGCAAGATGGACAAGTGGTGGCGTACGAATCAATAAAGCTGAAACAACATGAAATGAATCACACACCACATGATTTGGAATTGGCTACAATAGTATATTCCTTGCAAATGTGGAGGAATTACTTATTGGGGAAACCATTTAAGCTCAAAACGGATCAGTTGGGATTGAGATACATCTTCACCCAACTGAACCTAAATGCACATAAAAGAAGGTGGTTGGAATTCCTTAGTGAGTACAACTTTGGAATTGAGTACTTTAAAGGAAAAGAGAATAGAGTAGTAGATTCTCTTAGTATAAGAAGACATTTGGCAACTATGACCTTGACAAGGTCTAATCTAAGGTAGCTGGTGATGCAACACTTACAAGGGGATGAGAACTATGAAAGAGTAAAGAAAGCTCTAAAAGAGAATCCCTGAAACCATCGATTTGATGGGTATGAGATTGAATCCGATGAAATCCTAAGATATCAAAGGAGGATGTATATTCTAGATTCTAGAGATCTCAAAAAGTTGGTCTTGCAGGAAATTCATAATGCACCTTATTCAAGACACCCTGGAGTGATCAAGATGATTGTAGAGTTGAAATATTTGTATTTCTGGCCAAAACTCAGGAACGGTGTAGTTGAATGTGTAGCTAGATGATTGGAATGTCAACAAGTCAAGGTTGAACATGTGCATCTAGCAAGGCTTCTCTATCCTCATGACATACCTGAGTATAAGTGGTAGGTGATTAGAATGGACTTTATACAGGGGCTACCCTTGAGTAAAAGCAGGCATGATATCATCTTGGCAATAGTTAATAAGTTAACTAAGGTGGCACATTTTATTCTAGGAAATCTTAAGGATGGATTGTTGACCTTGGCCAATAAATTTCTCCAAGATATCTTCTATTTGCATGGAGTACCTGAGACTATCATATCTGACAGAGATACTCAAATGACATCCACATTTTGGACAACTTTGAATGCAGATTTGGGAACTAACTTGAATTTTAGTTCAACATATCATCCTTAGACCAATAGTCAAACAGAAAGAGTCAACTAGGTAGTAGTGGATCTCCTCAGAATGTATTGCATGGACCAAAAGTATAAATGGCAAGAGTATCTACCCTTAGTAGAATTTTCATATAATAACTCTTTTCATCGATCCTTATGTATGACACCTTTTGAGGATCTTTACGAGCGAAAGTTTCGTACACCCTTTAGTTGGGATAGATTGGAAGACAGGATTATAGTGGGTCTTGAAATGCTTAAAGAAATGGAAGAGCAAATGAGACTCATCAAGGGTAGACTAAAGGAAGAAATAGATAGGCAGAAAAGCTATGCAGACAAGAGCAAAACCTTCAAATAGTTCTCAGAGGGAGATAAGGTCTTTTTGAGAGTCAAGCCACATAAGAGCTCAATTACTTTTGGAAAATCTTCCAAGTTGGCCCCTAGATATGTGGGTCCCTTCGATGTGCTGGAAATGATTAACCCGGTTGCATACCGACTTGCTCTACCACCTTCTCTAGCTTGAATCCTTAATGTATTTCATGTTTCTTTGCTCAATCCATATCATCCAGATGCATCTCATATACTTGATTGGAATTCTTTGCAGGTGCAGGATCTAGGAGTGGTGTTGGTGGAGTCCATTAGAATAATGGATAGACACAACGTCAAGTTGCAAAATAGAGACATTGTCCAATATAAGGTTTTGTGGGACCAATATTCTAAGGACGGTGCTACATGGGAGGATGTGAGGAAATAGAATGCTCCTTTCCTCATTTGATTTTTAGATGGACTCTTAATGTTCATTAAGATACTATTCCTCTAACATTTTGAATTGACATGTTATGAAATTTTTGGCTTAAATAACAATGTGACTGAGTGTTGAAAAAGACATATATAATTGAGTGTTGTCTGATAAGACATCGGGACAATGTCTCTTCCTAGTGGGGAAGGATGTCACGTCTCAAATTTTTCTTACATTTAATAATGCTAAGTTATTTAAATATTTATGGAAAATGAAATTTACCAGTTTTGACTTGTGATAAATTTAAGATTTCAAAGTTATTTTAAATATATCTATATTCATATGATTGAATACAAAGGATGAATGTTATGATGTGGAATAGAATCTTTTCGTTTCAAACATTGGTTAATGGTTACTGATGAAACTCTGTGAGTGCAAGTTTGTGAATGTAGGAACAGGTTAAAGATCAAGAACATGGTTGAGGTAGGATTATTTAGTTAGATGACGATCAATAAGCGTGTTGGAATCAAGAACATGCACACACCGTTGAAAATCATAGCATCTGCATTTAACTTGCAATTTGGTAGATACCATCTTGCTTGTGTGAAATGTATAAATTATTAAATAGGTAAGCTTGTGGAAAACAAATTTGTTAGATCATTTTTCTACCTTATTTATTTGATGATATTACATTTCGAAAGAAAAAGGAAGCACTAATGTTTGGGATAAGTCATTTGCATATAAATACATGTATATACTTTTGACTTCTCATTAAGAGAACAATTTAAATAAATATAAATATATATGTGTGTGTGTGTGTGTGTGTGTGTGTGTGAAAAAAAATATAATAGCTATGGAAATAACACAAACAAAAATGTGTTATTTAAAAATTACTAACTTAATAGTTAATATTTGTTTTATTTTCAAATTTTAAACAAAAATGGATTCAACTGGGTTGGTGGCCACCCATAACTTCAAAAATAGAGGAGAGAATTTGATTTCAAGAGGTGGGAGGGCGGCTAACTTAATGAAGCTTTCCAATATTAGGGAAAATGTATAGATTCAAGAAAAAGGAAAAATCGTGCAAAACGCAGAGGGAAGATATCATGATAGGAAAAAGGGAGGACTTTGTCCAAAAAGCAAGGAAGAAGAGGAGGTCAACTGGGGATACCAAGGGAGAAAAAGAAAAAACAAGGATTTCACAAATTTCTCTCTACTCTGTCTTGGTCAATTGTGAGCGAATACAAAGGTGGGAACGTTTGTTTTTGACAAGTTTCTATTTTTTTGTGTTGTTTCCTTTCCTACTCTATCAAAATGCTCTGGTTCTTTTTCATAATCTTGTTTCTAATAAAAAGAAAAAAAATCATTTCCTTACCTCTACATATGGGTCTATGTAAATGTATTATGTTGGGCATGTCACTTCGGCATCAACCCCATTTCCCTTGCTTGAGAAAAAATCACATGCTTTTGTCCAACTTTTGGACATTGCTTCCATGACTTGCCATACCCAATTTTTTCTGCTTATCTATGCTAATGTATAAGGGTCTTAATGATCCTTGCATGTGAATGAATTTGTGAGGGGTCAATTGAAATATTCCCCCCTTTGTCACTTCTCGTTTGTTGTTGACAGCTTGGTAGAACCCTCTCTTTTCTAATGCTTTTCCTATTCTAACGATATCACGTTTGATTTGGTTTGTTTTAAGTATTCCATGAGATCATTGAAAAATGATCATATTTATAAAGCTTTTTCACTGATTCCTTCAATAGAATGTATCTTGCTTTAAGATCTGATAAGATGAGTTTATTTTATGGATAGTATAGAATGATGCTATCAATCTAACCAAAAGTTTACCCTTCTAGAATGGAGGCTTAAAGGTTGATCAATGCTCTTAGCATTGATCTTGTGTCGCTGTTTGGATGATATCTAAATCATCTGATTGATCCTCATGTATATTATTAATCTTTGGTTTAGTTGATCGAACCAAATAATGACACCATCATTCTATTTTATATATGTACTTTCTTCATTCAAAACATGTTGTCTTAGTTTGAACAACTCATAATGTTTTATATATTAAGTTTTTTCTTTAGAAGAATAATGTTATTCACTGTCTTTAACTAAGGCCTTAACAGGTCGATCGATGCATATTTCCCATCGAACAAATGTTATTGTTTTTGAAGGAACATAACAATGTACATAAATATATATATATACATATAGTTTCTCAGTATGAATATATTTAAAATAGTGTTGAGCATTCATATTCCCAGTGCTCATGTCTCGATCTTAGTGGAGCCTTATAAATTGAACGACAGTTTCCATATCATTCTATGGAACTACTAATGAATGAATTAAATGATATATAAGGTTGAACAATAGCATGCATATCATTCCAAACTTGATAATCAATGTTCTAAAAGGATGTTTAAAATTGAATGTTAAAATTCATATCATTCTTTGATATTAATGTTTTTTTTAGAATGAGATAAAACTGAACAATATGTACCATTCTGATTAAATTTTATCTTTCAAGCATACTTTGTTTTAAATTAGAACAATACATATATCGTTCTAAACTACAAAACAATACCTTATCATTTCAAAATGTTTACAATGGATGATAACATTTTCTTACCAAACTTATTTCTGTTGCAAGAATGGAAAGAGGAATATAAGTGAAAGAGAAGAACACGAATTTGATGCTATTCTGAAAGTGTGTGAGTTAGGTGTGTGGTTGATCAGTGTGAAGCTGCACACTGAGTTTTTGGATGCAGTGAGCAGAAGGCAAACTCTATCATTCATGCAATTTGATCAATGATTGTGGTGGAATCTTTGTTGCATTGGGATTGTTGTCTCTCTGTAACAAGTATTCTTTGTCTTCTTCATATTTTTGTGGCAATGAGCCCTCCGGGTTGTATCCTTGTTGACAGTGAGTCCTTATTTCAGGCAGTGAGCCTTTCTATAATCAGTTTTGATATTCTCTATAGTGTGAGTTAATCCTCACCATGGTTTTTCCCTCATTGGGTTTTCCATGTAAATTTGGTGTTATTGTGTTTATGCATTTGCATTTGATTTTTAATCACTTAATCAGTTTATGTGTTAGTTCTGGTAATTAAATCTAAAGCTATAATCTATGACAATTGATTCACCCCCCCTCTTAGTTGTCCTATCCAACAATTGGTATCAGAGCTTAACCGCTTGAGGAAGGTTTAGGATGGCTAGTAAAATGGTCTTTGATTATCCAAGGTTTGATGGAACTAATTATGGTATCTAGAAATTATTGATGGAAGAATAGCTAGAGTATTGTGGATATGATGTAGAGAAAGCTTATAAGAATCCTTACACTGCTCCTGCTAATGGTTCGAGTACACCTAGATAAATTTGAGCACATGAAATGAATAACAAGGAAAATTTCATCTTGAAGAATAGTTTGGTACATTATGAGTTGATTAAGGTTCATAATTTGAAGATGGCTAAGGAAGTCTCAGATACTATAGAAAGAGCACATGATGGCGATGAAAGGGTAAAAGAGGAAAAATTACAGAATTTGGAAACACAGTTTGATCTTATACATATTTTCAAAGATGAGAATGTTAAAGCCTATGTATAGAGATTGGATGAGGTAGTGGTTGGAATGTGATCTCTTGGCGCTACTATAGATGAAACCAGAATTGTAAAGAAGATTCTCAGAACTCTTCCTGATGCTTACAGTGAAAAGGTGAGTGCTATTGAGCAAACTAAAGATTATAAGACTTGTACTAAGGATTTGATGCTAGGGTTTTTGATATCTTATGAGATGAGGAAGCCGAATCTAAGAAGTGGAGGAAAAACAAAGATTGATTTTAAAGCTACAAAAACTGAAGATCTGGATGAAGAGAACTTTGATGAAATTGAGGCTAACTTTGTAAGAAGAATGAGAAAATGCTTCGGTAAGTATGAAGGTAAATTTCCCTTTAAGTGCTTTAGTTGTGGAGAAATTGGTCACTATGCTGCAAAGTGTCCGAAAAGAGCTAAAAATAATAAACAAAGATATGAGAAAGAAAAGAAAGGAAAGAAGATTAATAGAGCTTACTATGTTATTGAGAATGCTAGTATTTCAGATGAAGATTCAGATTATGAAGATCCAGATGACAATGAATGCTTGTTCTTAGTGATTAAGGATGAACCTACTACTAATTTAGAAAAACAGTCAAAGGAAAGTCCTCCGGAGAAGGAGGAGGAGAAAAATGAAGGTACAGTTATCTCTGCCCTACGTGCTAAATAGGAAAATAATTTTTGGGTAGTTGACAGTGGTTGCTCACATCACATGACTAGTGACAAGAATAAGTTTGTGAAACTTGAGAAATATGATGGAGGTTTGGTTATGTTTGGCGATGATACTGGTGCTAAAATATGTGGGATAGGTTCAGTAAGTTTGGATGGCAAGCATCATACTGACGATGTTTACTATGTTAAGGGTTTAAGGAATAATCTATTGAGTGTTGGTCAAATGTGCAGAAAAGGATATGATATTGTGTTTAAGGATGAGAAATGTGAGATCCAGAAAGGATTTGGAACATTGATTGCTACATGAAAGAAATCTAAAGGGAATGTTTATCAGCTTAAAGGTGTTGATGAACAATGTTTTATGACTCAAATAAATGACAACTAGTTATGGCTCAGGAGAATGTGTCACATGAATTTTGATAACTTGGTAAGGATTAGTACTGTTCAGGCTGTGAGAGATCTACTGAGAATTACAAAGCCTTTAAATGCTATCTACAGGAATTTCCATTTTGGGAAGCAAACAAGAAATCATTACAGTTCAAGAGAACAATCTACTACTGGATTACTAGATTTGGTTCATACAAATCTTTGTGGTCCCATGAGAGTGCGAAGTCTACTTGGTGAAAGGTACCTTATGCTTTTAATTGATGATTATTCTAGATATACGTGGGTTACATTTCTAAGAGAGAAATCAGATGCATTAGATAGATTCAAGGCATTCAAGGCTATGGTTGAAAATGAAGTGAATTTGAAGATAAAATGCTTAGGATCTAACAGAGGTGGAGAATTCACCTCCCATGAGTTCAATATGTTTTGTGAAGTACATGGAATAAAGAGATAGTCATCTACTTCGAGAACCCCTCAGCAAAATGGAGTTGTTGAAAGGAAAAATAGAACAATTCAAGAAGTTGCTAGGTCAATGATCACTGAAGCTGGAGTATTAGAATTTTACTAGAAAGAAGCTATTCACACTACTGTATATGTATTCAATCGAGTTCAGGCAAGTGAAAATAGTACAAAGACTCCCTATGAGCTATGGCACATAAGAATTCCTATAGTTAAATATTTCAAGGTATTCATAAGCAAATGCTATATCAGAAGAGATGAGGAAACTTTGGGAAAATTTGATGCAAGAAGTGATGAAGGAATATTTCTTGGATACTCTACTCAAAGAAAGGCATACAAATGTTTCAAAAAGAATATTGAGGAAGATTGTAGAAAGCTCGAATGTGAAGGTTGATGAAACAGTGAAGAATTCTATTGATATTGATGGATATGTGTCTGATGAACATGACTACGCAAGAATAGAATAAATTATCGAAGAATAGGATAAAGATGAGCAAAAAAAGCAGAATGAACTAAATGAAAGAGAAGAAGATGCTTCGGTGATGTCCCCTAGGACACTGAAATATGTACAGAGGAATCATTTAGAAACTCAGATTATTGGAGACAAGACAAAAGGTGTGTTAACTAGAAGCAAAGCTACTGCTAAAGTAAATTTGTGCTTATTCTTTGAGATTGAGCTAAAGTCAGTAAGTGAAACCTATGAGGATGAACATTGGAAGGAAGCAATGAAAGAAGAACTTTTGCAGATTGAGAAGAATCAAACTTGGGAATTGGTCCCAAGACCGACAAACAAAAATATCATTGGATCTAAATGGGTATTTAGAAATAAGCTGAATGAGAACGGGAAAGTTGTTAGAAACAAAACAAGGCTTGTGTGTAAAGGCTACTCACAAGTGGAAGGTATATATTTTGAGGAGACTTTCTCCCTGGTAGCAAGAATGGAAGCTATAAGGATGTTCTTGGCATTAGCTGCTTATAAAGATTTCAAATTCTATCAGATGGATGTCAAGTCAGCATTTTTGAATGGTGAACTAGATGAAGAGGTCTATATGGAACAACCGAAAGGATTTGAGTTAACAGATTGATCGGATATGGTGTGCAGATTGAAGAAATTTTTATATGGATTGAAGCAAGCTCCTAGAGCCCAGTATGTAAGGCTAGATAAGTATTTGAGTCAGCAAGGATTTAACAAAGGTACGACAGACAGTAATTTGTATTTCAAGACTGAAAATGATAGAATCTTGATTGTAGTTGTATATGTTGATGATATTATCTTTGGAGGAAATGGAAAGATGTATAAGATTTTTGCGGAAGAGATACAAAAAGAATTTGAAATGTCTATGTTTGGGGAGATGAAATTCTTTTTTGGGATACAAATTAATCAAATAGAGAAAGGAATTTTCATTTCACAATCTACGTATGTGAGAGAGATGTTGAGAAAATTTGGGATGGACGGTTCCGAACCGGTAAGTACTCCTATGGTGACTGGTTGCAAGTTAGGAAAAGATGATGATTCACCTAAGGCTGATCAAAGCAAGTATAGATCTATGATTGGTGGACTATTGTACTTGACTGCTACTAGATTAGATATTATGCATGCGGTTTGTCTTGTAGTAAGATTTCAAGAAGATCTGAAGGAAACACATGTTACTACAATTAAAAGAATATTCAGATATTTGAATGACACTCTGGATTATGGATTATGGATTATGGTATCCTAAAGATACTGATTTTACACTTAGTGCTTATACAGATGCAGATTGGGCTAGAAATATAGATGATAGAAAGAGTACAAGTGGTAGTGCATTCTTTCTTGGATGTATATTGTTGGCATGGTTGAGTAAGAAGCAAGATTCAGTCTTTTTTCCTACTATTGAAGCTGAGTATATTGTTGTTGCATCTTATTGTACACAAGTTTTATGGATGAAACAGACATTGAAGGATATCACAGTGCTATATGATGATCCTATTCCTATCTTCTGTGATAATACAAGCGCAATTAATATTTCAAAGAATCATGTGATGCACTCGAGAATGAAGCATATATCTATCAGGTATCATTTCTTAAGAGAGAAGGTCATGGAGAATGAAGTCAAGCTTGAGTATGTTTCAACAAAGGATTATATTGTGGATATATTTACAAAGGCTCTTCCTAAAGATACTTTTGAATATCTTTGAGATAAGCTAGGGGTTATTACCCCTCCTTTTACAAACTAAGATGTGTTTGGGGATGCATCAATCCCGTAGATTTATGATTCTATCTCTTTGGACTGATGTTTTTGGTGGCTACCCCTCAGGGGGAGCAGACAAATTTTTTAAGTGTTGTCATTATGAGTATTTTATTTTCATGTCAAAAGGAAGTTTCAATGAACATATATTTTTCCTTTTCCATTGATGTCAAAGGGGGAGAGAAAGCATGTGAAAAAAAAGGAGAGAGAAAGCATGTGAAAAAAAAGGAGAGAGAAAGCATGTGAAAAGAAAAGGAGAGAGAGCATGTGAAGAGAAAAAGAAATCTAATAAGAGAAAGCGGGTAATGAGGAAGATGATCTTCTAAGGGGGAGAATCAAAAAAAAAATCTTGAGAAGTATTTTTAGAACCTGTATGGTGTCTTTGATGATTTTTCACATTATGTGTTGCCATCAATAACAAAGTGGGAGATTGTTGCAAGAATGGAAAGAGGAATGAAAGTGTTGTCATTGATGTTAACCAGTTAGCTGGTTATCTACTAGGTGTTGTTGATTGTATATGTTGAGGATATTGAGAAAATTGTATTAAAAGAAGGTTGCAGGTATTCAGTTGTTTAGGATGTTGATCTGATGCTTGTGAACTAGGTTTTGTGTTTTGGCTGAGGTCTAATAGAATTTTTGTTGGTTCATATTTCTCTTTGATGAATTTTTATGGCATGTGGTTCTAGAGTTGTGTTGCCCTGACTCTATTGAAGATGGTTTTGACATTTGGAAGTATCGAGCTTAATTGATTTATGTGTTTTACATTGGTTTCGTCGACCGTGTGTCAAGCACTATCTTTGAAGTTGATGAAGCATGTTGGATCTATTATGGGTCCCAATGAAGTGTTTGCTTGGGTTTCCATCATTGTAATTCCACCCTAGGATGTTTGGCACTGACCTAATTTGAATTTGAAGATTGGATGGTCGACTTTGTATCTTTTCAAGGTTGGAGATAGTATAAATACAGAATGTGCTAGCAATGAAAATTGTACATAAGAAAAGAAGGAAGATAAGTCAAAGAGAAGACACAAATTTGATGTTTTTATGAAAGTGTGAGTTAGGTGCGTGCTTGATCAGTGTGAAGCTTAAAAATGAGTTTTCGGATGCAGTGAGCAGAAGGCGGACTCTATCATTCATGTAATTTGATCGGTGATTGTGGTGGAATATTTGTTGCATTGGGATTGTTGTCTCTCTGTAACAAGTTTTCTTTTTCTTCTTTGTATCTTTGTGGTAGTGAGCCCTCCGGGTTGTATCCCTATGAACAGTGAGTCCGGATAGTGAGTCCTTATTTCAAGCAGTGAGCCTTATGTCAGGTAGTGAGCCTTTTTGTAATCAGTTTTGATATTCTCTATAGTGTGAGTTAATCCTCACTGTAGTTTTTCCCTCATTGGGTTTTCCATGTAAATCTAGTGTTATTATGTTTATGCATTTGCATTTGATGGTTAATCACTTAATCAGTTTATGTGTTAGTTTCGGTAATTGAATTTAAGGTTATAATCTATGACAATTGATCCACCCTGCCCCTCTCAATTGTCCCACCCAAAAATTTCACCTATTGATGATTAAATTATTGGAACAAATGGTGAAATGGTTATAAATGAATCATAACAATCACATAAACAAAACAAAATGAATAGGAATAACTGGTGATTTCTCCATGAAAGTAAACGAGAATGAAACTAGTAATGTTCAGACTCTATTTTAACTCAGATTAATTCTAGTATTGGATACAAATACTTAAATGAGAACGATCAAGTGACATTCCAGTTGTTATTTAAACTCTATGGTTTAGAAACTGCTCTAAAAATTATAATATCTAAGTTCTTTTCTAATTCTATTTTTTTATCATAGATTGAACTATGCAAGATTGAGTTTTTGATGAAAGTTGACATCTTTTTTAACATGGAAAATCTGCATGTAGAATGGATCTTTATTTTTCAAAAGAAAGTATACGCATACACATTTTTTAATAGAAGGCCATATATGTGTACATGCATAAATCTTTTATTTATGCATTACACGTACATGTGATATACCTTCTTTAAAATTCCTTATTTTTCTTTATCTAAAAAATGTAGAATTCATTCCAAGTAGGAAGGAGTAAAGGAAATATTTGTGAAATTGTATGTTAATGCATTTACTATGATATTCTTATATTAATTGATGAAATGGATCATATATTATGGATAAATGTTTGATTACATTATTATAAAATCTAGTTTAGTTCCTTACACAAATTTTTTGAACTGAGATAGCCAAGATGAGACATATGTAGACTATGATATAGATTGTTTGATTCTTTATCATTAAAAGATTGGCTAGAAAAAACTACTAGAAACCAAGTTAAATGTTTTGAAAACTATGTAATTTAGATAAGATGTATGTTATCTTATGTATGTGGGAGGTTACCTTCCGGGACAGGTGCCAAAAATGGCTTAACAGGGAGTATAGGTTTTGCTTTTCCAAAATCTATCTTTTCTAGCTATATACAACATATGCTTGGCCATGCATTTGTAGTCCATTATGTTGAATGGTCTAATTTTTATGATGTAACTCTCTGCCATTTCCTAACATTGATCTTGCATGCTGTAAATGTACATAGAAATGCATGTAGTTGTTAGGAACACACTAGATTCCACCTTGCATATCGTATTCTATTGCTAAATATTTCATTCAGGGTTGGGTATTCTTCAAGTTAGGAAGAATTCTGGGGAAGCGTAGCTTCATGGTAGGGTGGAAAAGTGCTTGAACCATGTTCTTTTCCATTAGATGCAATGAGTGTTGAACATGAATCACATGGAATTCCATTTTTTTATTATTGTACTTTGTACTATATGTTGTAAAATTGATTTAACTAAGTGGCGATGTTTGCTTAAGTCAAACTATGTAACTTGTAAACTTGACATATTGAAATGAATATAAATTATTGTTTTTGGACATATTGTGTTATGATAGAAAATAGCTTATCGATTATGTCTTTAATTGATTATTTATAATGTCATAATTTATTTATTTGTTGTTATTTAAGTAAGACACATTACATTTGGTATCAGAGCTTAGGGTTCAGCTCTAGGCCTATGAGTCCATAGTGGTCAAAATTAGAGTAGTCGACCCTTAAATTTGATTTTCAACCTGACTTGAATGCAGGTGTGGAAAGGTCAAAGTCAAGGAAAAAGAAGGGAAAGATAGTTAGGACTACTAAAAGGAGAGTGGTTGTCGAAGAGAACCCAACACTTGAAGTCCAACCTAAGATTCCCGATGATGATACCTTAGCACATGCCCTCACTCGACTTAAGTTAGAGTGTTGCAAGAAGATCGAAGAGTCTAAGCACACCATTAAATCTAAGAAACCTTCTATAATTCAAGATTATCATTTGGGGTGCAGACCCAATGCACCCATTTTGACTAAAGAGGAAAAGGAGTGCCTACATGCGCATCCTACCTCTTCCAAGAAGGTTGTAATAGACTCTGATGAGGACTTAGAGGAGTGTTCTCTATTTGATAACGAATATCCCACCTAGCAAGGGGGGAGATTTTGTAAATAAGGATCCATGTAATTCGTTATTATAATAAATAAATAAAATATTTCTTGTGTTCAAAGTTGTGGGTTTGAATGACTCACCCTTGTTATCAATGAACATGAATATCTTTTAAATATTGCATGTCATAATAATTAGAATTATTTGTTTGAAATGATTAAATATAGAAAAATTGTGTTATGCTAAACCTGTGTTGTGACATAGGTCAATTGCTAACCACCATAGGAATGGAAGCTCAAGTGAAGGTAAAAAATGAAGGTCAAAATGAGAGGTTGGACCGAATCCTAAATCTCCTAAACTGACAAGAACACAGAATGGACCATTTGGAAGGGGAAATTCGAGGTATGCGATGTGGTCAAAACCTAAGGAATGAGGAGCAGCGACATGGAAATAGAGATCAAGGTGGAAATAACCAAGCAAGAATTGAAGGAGAGCTTGAAAATGACCTGAAAGGGGTAGCTCCATTGAAGTTTGATGGAAAAACCATTAGAGACAGAGTGGAAGAATGGATCATTGAAATGGAGTACTTTAGGCTTTGATTATTAGATGAAACTAAGGTTGTATGGGCAGCTTATCAGCTCTCTGGTGAGGTAGCCACATGGTGGGACAATGGAATGGTAGAACAAAACTTGCAACCTGGAGAGACCACATGCGAACAGTTTCATCATCATTTTCAAAAAAGGTTGCTCCCTTAGCACTTTTTCGATAAGAAGATGACAAAGTTCCGAAACTTAGCTCAAGGGAGTATTTAGTGACTTAGTATTGGGAAAAGTTCACCCACTTTCTTAAGTACGTGCCTCAGTAACGATGAGTGCTTGCGAATTTGAAAGTTCATACTAGGGTTAAGGTGCTAGATTGGAGTAGAGGTGGATATACATAATCCCCTTACCATGGAGGAGGTCTTTGAGAAGGCTGCCAAACAAGAACAAAAGTTGCAACAACTGTCCAATTTTTGAAAGAGTTCAAAGTCTAAGTCTCAATTCGGGAATAAAAAAAAATTAGAAAGGAGACAATCCCCACTAGATCAGGAATCTAAAAAGGGGAAGCGACTCTTAAGAGAAAGAAGAGGGAAACAGTGGAAGAAAGAATAAGAAGGCCAATAGTAACAAAATAAATTTTGATAATAAACATAATATCTCCAAGGAAGATAGGACAAGAGGTCAAAAAAGGCTTCATGATTGGTGCTACACCTACAGAGGTGATCATTATGTCTCAAATTTCCCATTACGATTGAAGGCACGAAAGGAAGGAAACCAACATCAGATCCATGTGGCAGTGGACAATAGACAAGGCGAGTTTCAAGCTTCGCCAATCTAGCTGTCGCGTAAGATCTATGGTGAATATGTTTCTATTTTAATTGACACTGGAGCCACTGAATGTTTTGTATACCCAAGAACTATTTCTAAATTACTTGTTAGACCTTGACACATGGAAAATTATTGGATGGTCTAGTATGGAAATCAAGCAGAGTGGAGGGTGGATTCATGTCTCTATTCCAGTTTCTAGACCCGAGTGGATTTTTATGTGGCACCCCTAGGTTCATATAATGTGATCTTAGGGATCAATTGGTTAACTGAACATAAGTCCATTCTGAACTGTGAGGACAAAATTGTTAGTTGTTTGGACGACTATGGGAACCTGATTGAGATACATGGGTTACAGAGACCACTAAAGCTTACACATATCTCATCCATGCAACTTAAGAGGGCTCAAAGGAAGAGGTGTACTGTTTATGTGGTACATGTTAGTGAACCTGAAAATATTGTTGCACCCCACAATATATTTGCTTAGTTACTTTTACCTAGCTAGATGAAATACTTGCATATGTGTGTGTGTTTGTAACTTTGTTGGGAATAAATGTGAATGCACTTTTTTCATATGAATCATTGGAAATAGAATGAATAAATGGTTGATTCAAATAATGTTATATATGTGTCTTATTATGACTATTGAATATATATTGCAAGTGATTATTTTGGGATCAATTGACTACCTTTGAAAATGTGACAAGTTGGTTGTAGGTGTAGGTTCACGCCTTCGGAAGGGAGGGGAAGTATCACTCAGGAGAAGGGTTTTGGTCTAGAAACCCTTAGGAGAGTCTAATATGAGCTTTCACACACTCACTGGTAGAATAGACAAGCCTATAGTTTCGTGTAAAGGTTAGATACTTTGTATGGATTGCTTAGGAGAGGTTTTGTTGTTTGTGAAGCCATGCTTGAATATGTGTTTGATTTTCTTTGTGTTTTTGAGTGCTTCAAAAGTACAATCGATGGGATATATACATATGACTTATACATACATACATACATATACGCATGTCCATGATGAAGTCATGCACATGTGTAATCACGTAGATAAGCATACAAATATATTTATGTTTATGCATGCCTATGGGAAAATCACTCATATACATGGGAACATCAAATGGATAATGTGACATTTATAAATATATGTATATATATATATATATATATATATCTAATGTATATATTCCATTCGATACTTTTTCTTTGTGTTTGAAAGTAATGTTATATATATGTATACATAAATACAATGGATATATATATATGTATATAAGTATAAATATTGATATACGTGTATGTATTGACGAGATGGTAACATCTATATGAGTACAATAATATATATATATATATATATATATATGAATATGCATATGTATATATATGGATATATATACATGTGTGACAATAGTTTAAATATTAAATGGATATATGTAATAAATTTAGAATTTGAATGAAATATATCTATGTTAATATAAGTTGATATATATCTATCTATATAAGTATATATATGTATATTTATATATATACATATATATATATAAGCATGTTAAGTTATCTATATATATGTGAAATAGAGTGTATATATATATAAATATATATGTTATTGTTATTGAAAATATATATTAGTGAATGTTTAAGTGTTATTTAAGTGAAGTGTTGATATTATTTAAACCATGTGCATATACTATGAAACCATAGTATAATGTATATTACATTAGTAATGGACAAGACCAAATAGCGTGCAGAATGGAGCGCTAGTAACATTTGAAATGAATTAAATCTGTTTACATATTGAACGTTGTACATAATGGAAGGTGTGGCATATAATAGACTTAGTCAAACATATATCATAACGTTGTTTGCAAAGATTTAAAAGCTCTAACTTTGTCAAAGAGCAGCAAACACCAAAATCCCGAATAAAGGATAATGTGGCGGGTAAAAGCAAGAAGTTGAGTACACGAAGAGGGGAAATTTTGGGCAACAAAAAAAATTTCGCATAAAACATGTACGCATTTTTTAAAAACGCGTACGCGTTACGAAACGGGTACCCGAACCGAAATCTGAATGCGTACGCGCTCAGCAACGGGTACGTGAACAAAACGCTGTATGAAGCGGCGATTACAAATGCATACGCGTTTAATAACGCGTATGCGTTCCTAACGCGTACGCGTTTCGAAACGTGTATGCATTTTTGAAAAGTATTTATTTTTTTAAATAAACTGTTGGATTTTCATTTTATCCACTGTTTTTGCCGAACTGAGAGAAGTCAATCAAGAGCGCGTACGCGTTTGGAGGTTGTTGCTTCGAGCGTGTTTCGACTGTCACCTCCTCCCGTCAACACACCTGACCTCTGAGACCTCCAGGTTGGTTCATTTCTGCCCTTTTTTGCTTTGTATCTCGTTTTTTTGTTTTTTAATTAGTATTTAAGTTTTTTTTTGTTTAATGCATTTTATTTCAATTTTTAATAGTTTTAAATTGCATTTAAAAAATAAATAACGTTAAATTGTAAATTGAAAACCATAAAATCTAAACCTAAATTGGACATAACTTAGAAATTATCTAAACCCTAAAACGTAAAACTAGAAACCTCTTAGAGACCTCTCTCCCCTTAGGTGAGCTAAAATTAGAAACCCTAATACAATTTTAATAGTTCTTGTGTGTCATTTTGATATTCTATTAGCCTATCCAATTACATCATTAGTAACTAGACAATCCATAACATCTTCCTCTAAATTCTTTCTATCAACTAGATCACATTTAAGAATAGGTTAGAGTCAGGGTTTAATTACAATTATAATTTAATAGGTTACATTTAGAATTAGTTTTTTCATTATAATTAGGGTTAATATTGGAATTAGGATAACAAATATAGTTAGAATTATGGTTAGGGTTAAAATTAGAATTAGGGTTAGAGTTAGGGTTAGGTTTAGAATTAGGATAAGGGTTAAGATTAAATTAAGGTTAGGTTTATGGCTAGGGTTGGGGTTAGATTATTGGTTAGGGTTAGAGTTAGGCTAAGGTTTCAATTAGGGCTAGGGTTTAATTAGGGTTATAATTCAATTATAGTTAGGATTGAATTAGGGTTAAGGTTCAATTAGGGTTATATTTAAGATTTTATTTCTTTTAGGGTTAGGTTTAAGGTTAGGTTAGGGTTAGGTTTGATTAGGGTTAGAGTTAGATTCATAGTTCAATTCTATCTCTAATCATAACCCTAACCCTAACCCTAATTCTATCTCTAAGCTTAACCCAAACCCTAATCTTAACCCTAACACTAACCTTCACCATAACCCTAATCCCCACCATAACTCCAATTCTTATTGTTACCCTATCCATAACCCTTAATCTAATTTTAACCCAAACACTAACCCTAACCCTAACTCAATCTCTAATCATAACCCTAACCTTAACCATAATTTTATCTCTAACCTTAACCCTAACCATAATTTTAACCCTAGCTCTAACCTTAACCATAACCCTAACCCCAAAACTAACTCTAGTTCTTACTCTTACCCTAACCTGAACCCTATCCTCAACCCTAACTCATGTTTTAACCTTAACCCCAATCGTAACTCTAATTTTTACCCTTTTCCTAACCATAACCCTAAACCTATGCCCAAAAAATAACTCTAATTTTAACCCAAACCTAACCCTAATTCTAACTCTAACTCTAACCCTAACCCTAACCCCAATATTAAGCCTAACCCTCACCTTATCCCTAACCCTAATTATCTATAACCCTAACCCTAACTCCAATCTTAAGCCTAACCCTAAACTTATCCCTAACCCTAACCCCAACCCTAACTCTAATTTGTACACAATTACAAACCATAGGTTCCAAGAGAGACACTTAAAACTTATAAAAAATAGGTATTGTAGGAGTCACTTGGATAATAATTCAATGTATCTTAATTACTATCCCTATATGGAATTTCTCATGATTGATTTATGAATTTTCATCCATTAACTATATATGGAAATAAATGGGGTTCCCTCCTCTAATCTCTAGTGATAGGAAAATATGGTGTCCAATCTATTCAAGTAAAATTAATGGATAAACAAGAATACCACTCTCAATCTTAGGATTTAATTAAATAGCTATCTTTTAATTTCTTTCCTTTTTACAAGCTCCAAAATAAACCTACATGTACAAACCTTTTTATCAATGCCACTTTAAAATTACATTCTTTATTATATAACACTAGTGGCCCCATAACTAGGGCACTCATAACATACTTAAATATTATAGTCATTTCCCTATTTTATTTTCGTAAGTCCAATGAGAAATAAGAAATATTTTAGGATATCATAAAATTTTATTGAAAAAAGGGTAAGGAGAAAAAGAGGAATTCTTCTAAAAGAATTTTCAAATTCTAAATCAAGGCTAAAGGAGTCAAATGGGCTAATTCTAGGAAGTTGGTTGAATATTTAATCATAAAAAATCCCAAAAGGAGGGAAAAATCAACAAAAAAAAATAGTAGAGCAACATGTGACACCCTTTTGAATTCCTAAAACCCCATGTTTTATAGGAAGATGAAGAAGAATTTGAAACCATTCCCCTCATCCCTTAGGAATAATCTATTAAGGAGAAACAATATAGATTAATAGAAAAATATTTGAATCAATGAAAATATATGAGAGAAGCCTTATCTTTTGAAAAATGTTTCAATATGGTAAGAAGTTCCATCTACAAGAAATGAGCAAGGAATATAGAAAGTGAAGAATAGGGAGATAAAAAGTAAGCTAAAAAACTTTATGCACCTAAGTTTGATTGTAGTGACAAGATTTTTCTCAGGCCCAGTTGGAGAAATTAGAGACTTACTTCACCCTCAACCCCATAACCCTAACCCTAACCCTAATTCTATCTCTAAGCTTAACCCAAACCCTAATCTTAACCCTAACACTAACCTTCACCATAACCCTAATCCCCACCATAACTCCAATTCTTATTGTTACCCTATCCATAACCCTTAATCTAATTTTAACCCAAACACTAACCCTAACCCTAACTCAATCTCTAATCATAACCCTAACCTTAACCATAATTTTATCTCTAACCTTAACCCTAACCATAATTTTAACCCTAGCTCTAACCTTAACCATAACCCTAACCCCAAAACTAACTCTAGTTCTTACTCTTACCCTAACCTGAACCCTATCCTCAACCCTAACTCATGTTTTAACCTTAACCCCAATCGTAACTCTAATTTTTACCCTTTTCCTAACCATAACCCTAAACCTATGCCCAAAAAATAACTCTAATTTTAACCCAAACCTAACCCTAATTCTAACTCTAACCCTAACCCTAACCCCAATATTAAGCCTAACCCTCACCTTATCCCTAACCCTAACCCTAACCCTATAACCCTAACCCTAACTCCAATCTTAAGCCTAACCCTAAACTTATCCCTAACCCTAACCCCAACCCTAACTCTAATTTGTACACGAATTACAAACCATAGGTTCCAAGAGAGACACTTAAAACTTATAAAAAATAGGTATTGTAGGAGTCACTTGGATAATAATTCAATGTATCTTAATTACTATCCCTATATGGAATTTCTCATGATTGATTTATGAATTTTCATCCATTAACTATATATGGAAATAAATGGGGTTCCCTCCTCTAATCTCTAGTGATAGGAAAATATGGTGTCCAATCTATTCAAGTAAAATTAATGGATAAACAAGAATACCACTCTCAATCTTAGGATTTAATTAAATAGCTATCTTTTAATTTCTTTCCTTTTTACAAGCTCCAAAATAAACCTACATGTACAAACCTTTTTATCAATGCCACTTTAAAATTACATTCTTTATTATATAACACTAGTGGCCCCATAACTAGGGCACTCATAACATACTTAAGGAGAAACAATATAGATTAATAGAAAAATATTTGAATCAATGAAAATATATGAGAGAAGCCTTATCTTTTGAAAAATGTTTCAATATGGTAAGAAGTTCCATCTACAAGAAATGAGCAAGGAATATAGAAAGTGAAGAATAGGGAGATAAAAAGTAAGCTAAAAAACTTTATGCACCTAAGTTTGATTGTAGTGACAAGATTTTTCTCAGGCCCAATTGGAGAAATTAGAGACTTACTTCACCCTCAACCCCATAAAGAAAAAATATGCAATAAAATCTGCCTCTTTACATTTAGAAGGTGCAAGAGAGGTCTTCAATGATTTTCAATATTTTTCATCACTTGTTCTACTAACCTTCTGTTTTTATTCAACTCTCATTTATAGTTCTTAAGTGACTATCGGTTTCTATTCAACTCTCATTTATAATATGAATTTTTAATGCTATGATTTTTTAATGTTATAAATTGAATGGTCTTCAAATGAAATATATTTTGAATTTGTGCATGTTCAATGTGATTTTTAAATAACTTTGAAATTGTGTGCATTATTTAATTAGTTTGTTGATATATATTTTTTAATTGTTTAACATGCAGTTGCCATATCATTTCTCGTCCATGGATCCACTTTTCACTTTAGAGGATTTCATGCCTAATCCAGAAATTCCTATAGATCCTGGTGCACACCCCACCCCACCACATGAGGATATGCCTCACTCACCTCCGCATTCTCCACCACCTGACCCCCACCCCCTCCTCCATTTGACCAAAATCAACTAAGAGAGAATATTCGAGCCAACTTAGTTGTGATTCAAGGGAACATAGATCTCATAAAAAATGAGACTAGAATCCCTCCACATCTCGCACGGTTTGCATCTACGATGCAAACTATTGTCGATTCGATCTATCGATGCGGACCTAGATAGGTTCCATCAATGGAGAGAAGAGAGGAGACAATTCTATGCAGATGGGCTGTCATATAAAGAAATCAATGACCTAAAAATCACTAAACAAGCTATGTGCCAATATTTTGTGAACCCCCAAACAAACGAACCAATACCACCCACAAAAAAAAGAATTTCAATTTTATGGTGTAGGCACCCGCAGATAGCTGCAAATTTTTGGGAGAGATGGTGGATGGTGTTTGATACTCCACCACATGGCAACAGTGAGGTGCCCTTATATTTTTTGAGAAAGTTATGGGCTGAGTTTGAGTTGGGTAAAAAACCCAACTATTTTGATATGAGGTCATTTCAGGGAGCTGGGCGTGGCATGCCCCAACATAGACTAGGAGCACGTGTCGATCCTCAGCGACGTGCTCCAGTTGCGCCTCTTGTTCCTCCTCCTTCTCCTGGTATTCCCGCTGCATTTCAGCAGCAAACCATGTTATCTACACTAGGAGCATTGAGTTCACTTTCAGGACATCTCACTCAGCAGACTACACACGCGGCCACTGAAGTGGCCAATACAGAGCATGGAGGCTCGGGCTATAGGGATACTCAGACATCCACTTCAGGTGAGGCACATGCATCTGGGGCGGGATCATACCTAAATTTACTATATTCTGAGGATCGTCCCACACAGGTATGTTCATCTTTTGAACTTAAATTTAATTCAAGTTTGAAATGTAAAAAATTCATGTAAATAATAACATCAAACTATATATATAATATAATATTAATTCAATAATTTTGTGTTTGGTGTATAGACGCATGATGACGTGATGCCCGAAACTCAATATCATCATCGTGTGTATATGTCGAGTGCTGTAGATTTGGGCTCACCTTTTCGACAGGTACTTGAACCAAAATATATTAAATAATTTGTGTGTCCATATATATATAATTTAATTTGAATTTGTACACATGTGTGAATTGATATATTATATCTAGATGCAGGGAAGTCATACTATTCCTAGTATTGACGAGCCACAAGTTACAGTGGTGAGCGCTCCTGAGACATCATCAGCTCAGGTGCGTGCTTTCAAAAGTTTGTTAAGTTTAAATTAAATACACATCATAGATCTAATTTAATTTTTACATTTACATACACATGTGTGAATGATCTATATGAACTGTTGTACATCTATATGTAGGGATTTGATGAGATAACCATGGCGGGCCGCGCACCTGAGACATCATTGACATCTATTCATGGGCAATCTCAGGTGCGTGATCATGAGGTCATATCATTCGAGGTTGTAAACTTTACTTTAAATCTCCTATACAATTTTTACGAACATTATATATATATATATATATATTCAAGGTTTTCACATATTGTTTGCTTTATATGAATATGCAGGATATAGTGGATCAGGCATTTGCATCTTCTCAACAGACAGTTATGTTACCTGTTGAAGAAAATGTGCCAGTTGATTCACATGACCATATGGTAATTTATGCATACTAGAAATCATTTTTAATATATTTAGTCGATATTTAATTAGTTTTTTTATCTAAAAGTTTATATTTTCAATTTTAAATATGTTTAATTATATCAAAATTTCTAAATAAATTTAAATCTAATTTCGAGTTTCTTGAACTCTTTTACAGCATGATGCAGGTACATCTAGTCAACGTGGAACAAAGAGGAGACTTGATTTGACCGATCAGCCTGAGAGTTAGATAGTTTTATATTTTATGGACTACAAACCTCTAGTTTCATTTCAATATATGTGTTGGACTTGACATATAAATTTTATGGACTATGTAGATCTCTAGTTTTATTTTGAACATGTTATTATCATATATGTGTGTTTATTTATATCAGTTGACTTTAATATGATGATTATATATGCAGTCAATTATGAGATCATGTTATGTTCATTTTCATAATTATATGCATTTATATACATATCTATATATTTATATTTTATCAAATTTTCAAGTAATACATGCACTATATAATAATTCTTATCTAGAATCAAATTTCATATATATATATAACTTATCAGATGGTTAGGTGACAAATTAAAACATTCCTTAAATAGTTTCTTAAATCATATTCATAATAAATTAAGGGCAAGTAATTCTAACTATTTTCCAATTACATAGCAAATATCTGAATCAATAAACAAAAAACCATCTCCTTGTATGTATATTTAATGTATAATCTATACAATTGAATAATTATATAAAATGTGGTAAATAGAAGACACATGAAATATGTATAATCTATAGAATTTGAATAAGATATTTAAAAAGTGACATCGAACAAACATATATAATGTACATCAAGAAGTTTAATGTACAACTATATAACATGATGAAACATATATGTGCATGTAGATACAATTAAAGCTTATCAACTTTTAGGTGAATACCAAAAATTGATATTTACATAGTCTCCAGATAAAATAGTTTTTCAGTTCAACAATCACATTGTAGACCGACTTGATGAGAACTTGCAAAAATAATTAATGTAAGTAACTACAATTTTTACGAGTCATTTAAGTAAAAAATTCATGCAAGAAAAGAATTGCATATAGTAAATTCCATACAAATTCAAATGATGTTAGCCATAGGATGGATTAAGGGGACCTAAGAGGTTGGATTAAGGGGATGCAAGAGGGTGGATTAAGGGGAGTTGATAAAATGAGTTAAAGTGATGTAAGAGGGTGGATTAAGGGGAGTTCATAAAATGAGTTAAAGCGATGTAAGAGAGTGGATTAAGGGGATGCAAGAGGGTGGATTAAGGGAGTTGATAAAATGAGTTAAAGTGATGTAAGAAGGTGGATTAAGGGGGAGTTGAGAGAATGAGTTGAAAGGATGTAAGAGAGTGGATTAAGGGGATGCAAGAGGGTAGATTAAGGGGAGCTGATAGAATGAGTTAAAGGGATGCAAAAGGGTGGATTAAGGGGAGTTCATAAAATGAGTTAAAGCGACGTAAGAGAGTGGATTAAGGGGATGCAAGAGGGTAGATTAAGGGGAGTTGATAAAATGAGTTAAAGTGATGTAAGAGGGTGGATTAAGGGGAGTTGATAATACGAGTTAAAGTGATGTAAGAGGGTGGATTAAGGGAGTTGAGAGAATGAGTTAAAGTGATGCAAGAGGTGGATTAAGGGAGTTGATAAATGAGTTAAAGTAGACAAGAGGGTGATCATAGATGATAAACATGAAAGTTAAAGTGATGTAAGAGGGTGGATTAAGGAGTTGAGAGAGAATGAGTTAAAGTGATGCAAGAGGGTGGATTAAGGAGTTGATAAAATGAGTTAGCGATGTAAGAGGAAGATTAAGGGGAGTTGTTGATAATACGAGTTAAAGTGATGCAAGAGGGTGGATTAAGGAGTTGAGAGGAATGAGTTGAAGGATGTAAGAGGTGGATTAAGGGGAGTTGATAAAATGAGTTAAAGGGATGTAAGAGGGTGGATTAAGGGGAGTTGATAATACAAGTTAAAGTGATGTAAGAGGGTGGATTAAGGGGAGTTGAGAGAATGAGTTAAAGTGATGCAAGAGGGTGGATTAAGGGGAGTTGATAGAATGAGTTAAAGTGATGCAAGAGGGTGGATTAAGGGGAGTTGATAGAATGAGTTAAACCCTAAACCCTAAACCCTAAACCCTAAATTGAGTTAAAGTGATGTAAAAGGGTGGATTAAGGGGGAGTTGATAAAATGAGTTGAAGTGATGTAAGAGGGTGGATTAAGGGGATGCAAGAGGGTGGATTAAGGGGAGTTGATAGAATGAGTTAAACCATAAACCCTAAACCCTAAACCCTAAAATGAGTTAAAGTGATGTAAGAGGGTGGATTAAGGGGAGTTGAGAGAATAAGTTAAAGTGATGCAAGAGGGTCGATTAAGGGAGTTGATAGAATGAGTTAAACCATAATCCCTAAACCCTAAAATGAGTTAAAGTGATGTAAGAGGGTGGATTAAGGGGATGCAAGAGGGTGGATTAAGGGGAGTTGAGAGAATGAGTTGAAGGGATGTAAGAGGGTGGATTAAAGGGAGTTGATAGAATGAGTTAAAGTGATGTAAGAGGGTGGATTAAGGGGAGTTGATAGAATGAGTTAAACCCTAAACCCTAAAATGAGTTAAAGTGATGTAAGAGGGTGGATTAAGGGGGAGTTGATAAAATGAGTTGAAGTGATGTAAGAGGGTGGATTAAGGGGATGCAAGAGGGTGGATTAAGGGGAGTTGAGAGAATGAGTTAAAGTGATGCAAGAGGGTGGATTAAGGGGAGTTGAGAGAATGAGTTGAAGGGATGTAAGAGGGTGGATTAAGGGGAGTTGATAGAATGAGTTGAAGGGATGTAAGAGGGTGGATTAAGGGGAGTTGAGAGAATGAATTTAAACACCAAGGGGTGTTGAGAGAGTGACTTAAGGGGATGCAAGTGGATGGATTAAGGGTAGATATATGAGGATATTGATTGAGGGGTCCTAAGAGGATGAATTAAGAGGTGTTGAGAGAGTGACTTAAGTGGATGCAAGTGGACAAATTAAGGGTAGATATATGAGGGTATGGATTACGGGGTCCTAAGAGGATGGATTAATGGTAGTTGATAGAATGACTTAAGGGGCTGCAAAAGGATGGATTAATGGTACATAAGAGGATGACTTAAGGGGTTTTAAGAGAATGGCTTAAGGGGATATGAAATCAATTATAAAGTATCAATTAAATGTATCTAGAACTATATATAGTTACCTATCTCTAGATTGAAATTCCATTGTAATATATGTGCATCTCCTCTCTTTTTTGTAAAGCATCTAATTTTGGGAGACCTGAAACAAAAAATGATATAAAACTTTAATTAGGAAATGATTAAAGACAAATATATATATATATATATATCAATTAAATATATATATACGACTAGATATGCTTACCAATATTTATTTACTCTATTGTACCATTTGCATCCTCTCTTTTTTTTAATGCATCTATGATTGTCTCGTGATCATCCATTGAAATTATCCATAAAATTTTATTAGCAGGCCTCCCTTGATATCTAACTAGTTTTATATTGGTTGCCAAAATCAAATGTGAATAATGCATAATCTTCTTGTGTCTTTCATAATCTTCAAATGCAGGCAAGCCATTCTTTCTCATCAAATATTTTCGAAGCCAGGTGCCAACAACAACCAGTGAACCAGTTGGATACTCAAAGTTGTCATCATCCACTCTAGTATGTACCAAATTATGTTTTTCTCTCAACACATGTAGCCAGTACTAAATGCGCTCTTCATTCCCTTGAGGTTGCAACACCACCAACATACACATGTCCTACAAAATAGTAAAATTCAATAAAAGTGACTTATATTTGTATATAAACATGCATACATACAAAATTCAACTCAATAAATAATGTACCTTCTTGTACAAGATCTGAAACCACGATCATAATCATCGATCACGAACACTTTATTATCTTCAATTTGTCATTTTCATATTTGAATAATGGCATTAAATGGCGTTAAAAGCTCTTTGTTGCCATTGTTGACCATTCCATATTTTCACATGCGGAAATCACCTACAATACAAAATTGACAATAGCATGCCAACTCCCTTGTCCATATTGTCCATGTGTTTGCATTCGAACTCTTAAATGAATGCCATTTTGCACTTCCATTAATTGTTTCACAATCCTGTCAAAAAATATCATTTTCTTCAACTAACCAAAAGAAGCGTCGAATTATTGATTTCTCACTTGTTCTTGTAGATAATTTGGTATTGCACCAATCTACAATTGTACGTGCATTTCTAAATTTTGCAGCATCCTCAAATTTTAGTTGCTCTCTAGCAAGAGCTCTTTTTACACATGCACCTGCTCCATCGTGTTCTCCCTTACCATGACCCGGCTTCAAAAAAACTCCATATGTGTTGGATATTATTTTCATATGGGAGCTCTACATAGCCAAACATTCTAGCATTTTTGAATTGACATTCACCAGTGCTCGACCATATGAGATGTTCTAGCGCGTTTGAATTCCTCTCTCTTTTAAATTTTTATTAAAATATATCAAAACAATATTGAACAAACTTAGATGAATGTAGTCGATTATCACTTACATAAAAATGGTACTCTTTCAAAAAAATTCTATTATCTTCCATACTATCTTCAGCATGTCTATAAACAATGTGAACAAATATAGCTACTTGCACTGAATTATAATATTGTGATTGAATTTCTTCTTGTGGAGCAAGAGTATAATTTTCGGCAAAATCAACAATTGACAATATAGTTCCAATTGGAAATGTGTTTTTACATGAACGAAATTGATTATCAAGCCAATGAGCATTCTGAGAGTGTTGAACATATTTAGGTACAAACTTATTTTTAAATTCAGTAATAAAAGTATGCACACTAACTTTTTCCACAATTAGCTCAACACGTCTTCCAATTTTACCATCTTTTAAAGAATACTCAATATTTTTAAATTTTTTTACATCCACTAATTGTTTTCCAAATTCATCTAAGCTACTTTCATGTATACATTCTCCTAATAATGAAAAGTTACCACATCTATCACATTCTCTAGAAATGCATTCTTTTAAAAAAAATGAGTTTCCATTTAAAGAAGGATTACAAAACAAACCTACTATAAAATATTTGATTCTTCGGTGGCGCTGTCATACCACAAATGTCTGCGTAATTTGGATTTAGCATGCAAGGAGTGCATCGTATATATCGGAAATATATCATAATAGTAAGAAATTGTACATGAGTCTTACAACAGCAAAGAGATTTGTTGCTTATTAATTCAACTTTAAGGTTTACACTTTTCAAATGATCTTTGACTTATGTTAATATTCAATTGTAAGATTGAAGCATCTAAAATTCTTCTATATAATTCAGTTTGAGTCCTATCAAAGAGATGCTTTGGATGAGGTTCACGAATTTTGGAACCCACCTTAATTTTAAGACATCTCTAATGTTAGGCACAATACTCTTGTATTATCATGCCAAAATTTTTAGATTAAAGATTTAATTTCATTAGTTAATTTCATGTCTGATCTTGGGAGTTTATCACTAAAACTCCAACATTGATTAATTGGATCCTTTTCAATACTTTCTCTTCTTTTAACAACTCTTATCAACGTTTTAGGATTTACTTTTATAAATTTACTAATCTTGCTTAACATTCTTTTATTTGAAGTTGTTTTATCAATTAGAGCAGTTGTTATTGCACGGCGAGCCGCATTCTTATCTTTTGATCGACTTTTCTTACCAATAACATCAATAGCATTAGCAACACTAGATATGACTTGTTCTACTGAATCATCTTTCTTTTTTGGTTTTACAAAACACCTAATTTTTTCATCACTTTTCTCATTTTAAACATTCTCATCAATTGCACCATGAGTTGACATTGGAATCCTAATTTCTTTCTATAAAAAAACATTTTATATATTTTATTTCCATAATTTCTAATTTGTCTTGAAGAAACTTTACCACGAAGGTTATTTAGCACATTTGTTTCAATTGTTAAAAAAACATTTTCACCTTCATCCATAGATGGAGTTTCATTTTCATTCACACAAGGGGTTTCATTTTCATTTTCAAATGTAAAAGGGATTTCATTCTCATTTTCATCAATATTAGGGATTTCATTCTCATTTACATTCTCATAAGATATAATTTCATCATTTTCTTGTTTATGTATTGTTTCAACCCTAGTATTATTAATCTCATCAATTGTGTATTCAGCTTCTTCTAAACAAGCAATATCAATATTATAAAAACTTGGGTTTGAAGACATACCTGGATAGATTGTTTGAATAGGTACATTTTCCATATCATTGGGAGGTGGATTTGAAGACACACCCGAAGTTGTTTGCATATCATTCAAAGTTGAAGTTGAAGGCATAGTTGGGTTTGTCTCCATAGTTGCATTTTCTTCCATATTCACCATCTCCACATTTGCATCATCTACATTGATTTCATCATTCATGGCTTCCTCTTCGACATTCTTGGAACTAGATGCTTCCAAATTTTTCATTTGATGAATCATTTGTCTCCTTTCCCTTTGTCTTTTTGCCTCCTGATCTTTATTTGCTTGAATTTCTTCGGGTCATTACCTTCCTACATCTTTTTCTTTGTCTTTTCTTATCACCCATGGTTACCAAACCCTCTTTGATGAAAAAAACAATAATTCAAGAAACCTATTTTAAAATTGCCACCTCCTTCAAATATTCAAATAAAACTATGTACTATGAAGATTATTTTTTCTATAAACTCTGAGTACAAAATCATCATGAGTACATCCAAAAATTCACTTTTTCCAAATCTTCTTGTAAAACGTTCTTGCACTTGATTCCACTTCAAAACAATTAACTTACACTTTTACTCTTCCAACAATTTGAATAGAATATGCCCTGCACAAGACAAATTTGCAATAAAAAACGCAGAAAATGACACTTTCGGTCCATACTGCAGAAAAAGAATGTTGCAGGAAAATCGTGTTTTACCAGTATTTTTCAAATTAGGAAAAATGGCTATTATAGAAACGCGTACGCGTTATATTTTAAAAACGTGTACGCATTTCATAATGCGTACGCGTTGCGGTCTGGCAACGGCCAAAACAAAATGCGTATGCGTTATGAAACGCGTACGCGTTTCATTTAAATAACGCGTACGCGTTTCTATAATGCATACGCGTTATTTAAAAGTTGATCTCCCACACCAAATCTAGCCCCGGTTTTAGGCTTGGGAAAGGCTTGGCAATCTGAGCCTTAGCTTTTGACCTGCAACTAAAAAACTAAGGCAAACTGAAGAAGAATGTCCAACTTTGACAACATAGATGATGAACTTTTTTTCTGAATTAGTCTATAAAATTAAAACCCATTAGAGAACACAATGTCTACTTTCTAGATATATAATTTTTGTTAAAATTGGATTACGTTTGTTATTTTTTAATTAATTTCTAATCAAACTAGGCCTTAAACTTGAAAGATCAAGTTTTTTTGGTTTTTTAATAACTTTGTATTGGTTGAGTTTCTTGTAAAAAAATTTATATGGTCCCAAACTTCAGACAATTCTCTACACAATAAAAAAAAAAGAGTCAAAAAATGTATTGTTTAGGTCCAATTATGTTGTCCGTACACGTTGATTTGAAAAAACATCAATTAAGGCCAATAAAAAATTAATTAAAAAAAAAATATTCAACCAAAAATTACAAAAAAAAATTCAGCCCAAACTTCATGTTGTTAGCTCTCTTTTCCTAAAAGGAATTAGCAAAATAATTTTATTTGGGTCAAAAAGTGTTGTCCGTACACCTACTTGGTATGGTTAAAAAACAGGGACTTTTAAAAAGTGGTTTTTAGAGATCTTTATCAAAATTTAATTTCTATAAACTGGGTATTTTAATAATTTACATATTTGGAAACTAGATTCAAAATTCTAAATTTCATATTACTGAATTTTTTTAAGATTCATTGTGGAAGTGCCTCAAATTTTCAGTCCAAGTGTGACAAATTCTGAAAAACAGCAAAAACATTTCCACTTTTTGAGCTTTTTGTGTACCCAACTTCTTGCATCAACCCTGCATGTCTTTTGGAAAATTCTTACTCAGGTCATTATTTCCATCAAAGATGATATCATCAACATATAGAACCACAACCAACAACTTGTCTTCTTGAATCTTAATGCAAAGATTGTTATTTGTAATACCTTTCTTGAATCCTTGCTAAAGTAAGTATTTATCCAACTGAGCATAACAAGCTCTAGGAGCTTGCTTGATGCCAAACAAAGCTTTCTTGAGTTTGCAAATTGTATCTAGATCTTCTGATAGCTGGAGACCATCTAGTTGTTCAATATATACCTCTTCCTCTAGATTTCCATTCCGAAAGGTTGACTTGACATCCATTTGATAGAATTTGAAGTTCTTATTGTAGACATGGAAAATGTACTAATTAACACTGCACATCTGATCCTGACTACTAACTCCACTTCATCCTAAATCATCCCTCGGTCTAACCATTTAATCAGATACCCTTATGTGGTTAAATTCATATATCATCCTCTCTTAATAAAAATAAATCATCTTATTTGATTAAGTCATTCCATTTCGTTAATTAAATCAATCAACCTGATCTAATTATCTGTATTTAATTAAATAATTCATTTTATTTGATTAAATCTAGAAATTCATCCTATTAAATTAAATAAATTAATATTTATTTAATTTAATCTAACTTTCACCCTCTCTAGTTAAATAAATAAAAAATATTTATTTAACTATCTCTAAAACCTTTTCTTCTCATATTTGATTTAAATAAACCCATAAATATAAATCAATATGTCACATCATTTTAATCCTCATTAAATTAATTAACCCTTAATTAATTTAATCATAATCCATGTCCCATCCTCTAGCTTTTGCAACTTGCACAAGAAAATAGATTTAACTCATTTATTAAATCTCTATTTTCTCTCAAAAGGCATAATAAAAGAATATTCCTCAAATTTGAATTCAAAATCCAAGTGGACTTTGTCCTTCCAACAAGGCATTTACTCCACCTAATAAGTCCTTTTGCCTTGAGCCAAGTGGCATTCAATGCATTTTCTTTCCCTCTTACATGTCATTTCAACAATTTCAAATTCCACCTAATTGTATTTATTGACACATTCTTCAAAACTTGCACATCCTTCATCCATTCACATGTTGACAAGTGGCATCTTGCCATTGGTTGATTCTTTATCCCACATCTCTCTCTTTTGGACATTCTTCCAACTTGACATTCTATAAATAAGAGGTCTTATTCCTCATTTGATCATAGACACTTAGATAAAAGTTATTATACTCAAATCCATAGCAATCTATCATCAATTTCATCCAAGCATAGTTAGGATTTTTGCAGATTTTCAACATGGAGCTCCATAGAAGTCATCACCACAAGCATGCGTCCTTCATCACATCATTGGAGTTGGGAAAGTGCCAATTTTCACATCAAATTGGCACCAATTCCCCCATGGGATCAAGAGTTTGCATTGCTTTCAATAGGATTTAGCTTAAGTTTTCTTGTTCTTTCATTTTATTCTTGTTTTTTTTTTCCTATTTTGAGCTTTGCTAATGGATTCCATGGGGAATCCTTGTTCTTACTTGCATGTGATCTTCTAATGTGTTCCTTCATTGTGTTTTGTAGGTATTTGGATAGGGGTTCTACATTGGGCGCTAGAAGTGGGGTCAAGCATCTAACCATTCGCTAAAAATAAGCGTATCTGGACTTGTCCAAGTGGGGACTCAACAAATATAGTCTTTCATATCCATAGGAAGCAAATACAATTGACCAAATTCATGTGTTATTGTTTTCCCTTGGGATTTTATCCTTAGAGGTTTCTAAACACTTGGATTATATCTCAATTTGCTTACTAAAGTTAAACCCTTACCTCGATTTCATCAAAGTTCCACATGATATACCTTGTGGAATGAGAAGAAGTTAAGACATTGGACATCTAGTTTGGAAAACTTAATCAAAGTGAGCATGGTAAAGTGAAGTAAAGCGAGGGCTAAAAATAATTGGATCCCACACACATGTGTCCTAATGATTTCCGCCAAGATCAAGATCAGAAACTGGAAGGGAAAATCTCTTGTCCAAAAAGATCACCAAAGTGTCTCTCCGGCACTACCGAGGTGGACAAAGGCGCTCTTTGAATTTTTCTGAGGAAATCCTCAAGAGCGATACAGTTGCTCGTTTTGATATTTACGTGAGTCTGATCGCGCGGTTTGAACGCCTTGTCTAGAGAAAAGCATATTTCTTTAAAGCCAAAGGTCAAAGTAAATGAAGTGTCTTTGAGGTGAGCTTCGGATCGAATCAAACATACCATGTCATTTAACATCAAATACCAAAATCCACCTCACACACCATCATCAGCGCGGCATCTTGGGGAATTGTATATCCATGCGGTTTTTGGCGAAATCATCATCAAATCCTTGAAATCTTTGAATAAAAACATCGAATCATCTTTGACTAGGTATGTGTAGATGCATCCTTTTGCATATGCTTAGTCAAATTATCAAACCATCTTGTTTAGCTAGGTATATGTAGATGCATCTTCTTCGTATGCTTGGTTAAATTATCATCTTTTTTGAATAGGTGTGGGTAGATGCATCCTTCTCCCTACACATATTCAAAATTATCATCCTTTGAGAAAATTTATCCCCTATATAATCATCCAACATCTTAGGGTCTATTTGTTCATAAATCCAAAAACAAAGCAAACCAAAAATCAAATCAAGGTCAATTCAAAATCCAAAAGGTCCTAAAAATTCTAGCATCCCCTCAATATTTCTCAAAAGTTCAAACATCCACATCATCCATCTTTTACATCATCCCCATCATATCACCTTTGATCCTTAAAAACATCCTAAATTTTCTCTTTTGTATCTAAAAGTTAGATCAATCCAAATAATTAGAGATTCATCTCCCACGTTCTTGAAAATTGATCCCTATTTTATGGTGCAAACTAGATCTCAACACAAGAGGAACATGGAAGCCAACAAAGAAACATCCACTACAAATGACCTAAGTCAAACAAATTTTGAAATAAATCCTGTTGGATCAAGTAATCCTCTAATCAACTTTCCTTCATCATCACAAAACCCTCAGGAGGAGGGCCAAGTAGAGGATCTTACCAATAATACTTTCAGAATGTTGCAAGAGGAAATCACTAAGATGGTTTAAAATCCTGAGAATCATAAAATTATCATCATGATGAGACTCAACCCCTCACTATACATGCTCAAATTAGCAAAGCAAGGGGCTAAACTCCCTTATGATTTTTATGTGAGCTCTATAGTGGAACCATCCTTAGAGGTCACGCCTCCAATTTCATCCACACTCCCCATCTCATCCACACCCCCATTCCAAAGTATCACTCAAAACATCTAGAAAATCACATCATCCATTACTCCAACTCAACCCATTGTTAACAAGGGAAGATCATTTCTCAATGCCTTACAAACACACCCCCTTGTCAATAATAAAAATTTGGATACAAACACCATCTCGAAGCAAACCGTACCCAAAAATCCATTACATACATATGTCCCTCTCACTTTTCATGATCCCAATGATCCATCATCATCATCCTTTCACGCAACACCCCAAACTTCTCTCCCACAACCTCACAAGGAGAGGGTGACATGTTCAGACCAAGGGGCATTTTTGACACCACACCATTTCCTCAAGAGATCACATCCCTCACATTTTCACCACTTCCACCATTGCCATCATCATCCACACCACTTCTTGGCTTAGGGCTTCCCCCTTTACCAAGCATCAATCAAAATCAAACCAACATCCCAAACATCAATCAAAGCATCACACCAAATTCTCAAAACTTGTCATCAACATCAGAACAACAGATGGAAACCACATAGGCAATCACCACATCATAAATCATCCCTTAAAACATGGTCTCGCAAAGACCAAGCATATCCATCACACCATTTACCACTCAAACCCCAATCATCAACATGACGGTGCCTCTCATCACCACATCAAGCACCATTCTAAATCCACCACCACTGCCACCACCACCAATCTCCAATACATCAATCCAATATAGTATTGTGTTGCAAGCCACTCAACAAGCTTCCTATCAAAAGAAACTCTAGCAAGTACAAAAACAACAAGCCGTGCAACTAGCTGCTCAACAAGCCGCTCAAGCCACACAAACTACTCAAGCTGCTCAAGCTCCATTACAAGCACAACATGCTGCTTAAGCCCAAATCTTATTACAACAACAAAAACAAAAAGCTGCACAAGCACAAGCACAAGCTCAAGCCGCACAAGCTCAAGCTCAAGCTCAGGCACAAGCTCAAGTGTACGCTCAAGCCCAAGCCCAATATTAAGCACAACAAGCACAAGCACAAGCATAGTTTCTTGCACAACAACAAGCGTCTCAGTACCAAGCATATCGGAAAGCACTAAGGCAATACCAAGAACAACAAGAAGCAACCCAACTAGGAGCACAACAACAAGCATTGTTGGTGCAACAACAACAACAGGCTCCAACAAGCAATCCTGACACAACAACAATAAGACCAACAAAAAGCATTATTGATACAGCAGCAAGTACAAGCGTACATGGCTCAGTATAATGTGCAAATACCACCAATCAACACATCAACCAATCCACCCATCCCATCAACAATCGAACCACCTTAGAAGACTTTCATCCCACCCCCTGATCTGCAAAATGATGTCGCAACACAAATCAAATTAATCTCACAAGTGCTCGATCTTCAATTAGGGAAAACCATGAAAACATCTAGCAACTTGTGTCCTTATTCGTTCGACACGAGCCTTGTGATGAAACCATTCCCAAAGGGATTTTAGATCCCCAAATTTGATAAATACTGTGGGATGGGAAACCCTAAAGATCACATCAAGGAATTCCAGGTTCATTGCATGGAAGTCACGTATGATGATACCTATTTGATGCAGCTATTTCCTAGGAGTTTGGCTGGCCATGCCATGGAATGGTTTTCTCACCTACCTACATGCATCAAGACATTCCAAGAAATCATAGATGCATTCTAAATCAAAAGCTTCATGCAATATTGCCATGGATGTCAGTCTGGAGGAACTCTTAGCTCTAAAACCGAAGAATGAATCATCTGCTTCATTTCTACAATGATGGCGATCCAAGGCCAATTGGAGCAAATGGGTTGTGCCTGAGGACCAACAAGTGTGCACTATCATATCCAACCTTGGTGGCCTCTTAGCATTCCATCTCAAAGGTCAAAGGGATCACCATGCACAGCTTGATTTCCAAGGTGCACCGACTGAGCAGTACTTATGAGACAGCACGGATCCTTGCTTATCTGAATTTCTAATAAGAACATTCGCCCATCCACTGATTTTAATGAAAACATGGAAGAAACAAAGCCTCCAGCGACAATGATACCGTTCGACGTAAAGTGGTCATCAGGTTGCACCTCAAGCAAACACGCCCTCACCACAACGAAATCAAAGACAAAATCATCAAAACCGTCATCCATGAAGCTAACACAACCACAACAATAACCGGTCAAAGCGATCAATAACATCAATTGAAGGGACCACCAGCGAGAGCAAGGGAATTCCCACCCTGGTGAGAGAGAAATTTTGCAAGCTCTTGGGCCATTCAAAGTAAATCACTTGAAGAGCCCAATAAATGAAAACCTCATCAAGGATCCCACATATGAGAATTACTAGGAACCAGATGTGAAACCTCCTTGGTACAACAAAAATCAGCTCCGTGACTTCCACAAAATCAAAGGGCACACCACTAACAATTGCATGAGATTAAAGAACCTAGTCCAAGACCTCATTAATCAAAAGAATCATAAATGTGGAACAACTGATAGAATGAGAATCTCAAAAATATACATGAATCCACGTGCCTAACCATAGCTTAATAGGGGAACAACAGCGATAAGGGGAAAGGTGCCTTCAAAAATGTGAATCATGTGTACGACCATGTCGTTGCATCCCTGGATGACTACAGTGCTACCATCACCATCAAAGGATCCCATACCGATTGTGGAGTCACCATAAGAGGTGGTAAAGTTACCATTACAGGGTCATCTTAGCCAAATGGAGCACCCGCACCCAACCCCAGATCTATTCCCAATGGTTACAATGTCCTTGATTAGCTAAAAAGAGCCCAAACACAAATATCCATCATGGAGCTATTAAAAATTTCATCCGCCCACAAGAAAATCCTTGAGGAAGCATTGGCTTCATCCACTGTCCTCGCAGATCTTGATGTAGAACAATTCCAAGCTATGGTCAGAAACATCATCACTCCAAACCTCCTTACGTTCCCCGATCAGGACTTTCCCACTCAACCATCTCACAATTGTGCACTCCATTTAGAGGTCCTCGTACATAAAAATAAAGTCAAGTGAGTCTTGGTGGATGGAGGTGCAAGTTTGAATATTTTTTCCCTCAAGCTTATTAAGAACCTAAAAATCTGAAAGGACTCCATCGACAAAGGAAAAGGTATTACAATCAGATCATATGATGATCAGGAAAGAGTGTCCCAAGGCCCAATCCAAATCCCTATTCAAGTAGGGCCAACTATCATGGAAACAACCTGTCAGGTCCTAGACCTCGACTTGCCTTATAACATTCTCCTAGGATGTCCATGGATCCACACAATGTAAGCAGTAGCACCAACCTTCCATCAATGTGTCAAATTCACATATGAAGGACAAGATGTCACCATCCATAGAGATCCCAAACCATTCTCCTACTGTAAGAACCTAGAGGCAAAATACTACAAAATACCTCAAGTGCCTAAAAATGATGAAGGACCATCAACACCATACATTGATCCAACCACTCTCGCTTCCACTTTTGCGACAGAGACACCTTCCAATCCTGCCATTCCCACCATCTCTAATATCAAATTCATCATCTAGGACCATGGTTGTGAAAACTATAGGATTCCCAAAAATTCCTTTGTGGTAGGAGAGTTACCACAATCTCCCAGATCACAAGGACGTCCGCAATCAAATGAAGCCTCCACATCCCAAACAACCCCTGAAGAATATCCCAACTTCAGAATTTGGGGATATCTTAGCCAAGAATTCATAGAGGAGGACCCATCTCATCTCCTATACCAAGATAATAGACCAACAACTAATCTACCAATGGATGACATAAGCAAAGGTTTGCAAATGATGCTCACAATGGGCTATGACAGAAACCAGAAATTGGGGAAAAATGACAATGGGATTAATACCCCTCATTCCTAAGATGTGAATGAGAAATCTTGGCCTCATATGTACCCCTCTAAGAATAACCATTCATGGACGAGGTCCCCTAGTTAAAGCAATCAAGACTCCTCATGAACCAACACCAACTAAACTTCGCCTACCTGTATCCACTAGCCACATCATAGATAATTTCACATTTGACATAACTGATGTTTGTAGTAGCAGTGATGATGGGGATCCCATAACCAATGTACCCATGCTCTTCGAGAACTCCTCACTCCTTATTCTTAGCACGTTATCTTATGAGTCTGAAAACCAAAATCATGAAATTCGTCTAGTCTACCCACAACTCATGGAATTCGATGGGACACCTAATTCTTGACACAATTTCAAAAAGCAGATAGGGGCTCATAAATTCATGGGACTATGGAGATAATATTCGTGGGGATCACTAAATTGAGGTTCATCATCGGAATACATGCATATTATGGGAAATGATTGAATCCCTCATTTGCAAAAGTGAAAAACTGAGAATAATCTCTAGGTCCTTGAGTGAAAACAACACTGTGGCACTCTCTGACCTAAAAATAGTAAAAATAAAGGATGCATCCGATGGTGAAAACCTCTTTGAGGTTATTAAGTTCAGTAGAAGCTCTTCTTCCGGGGAAAATTAGCGACTATTGAAAAATGCAATCTAGTTAATCTAGGGAACAAGGGAGTCACATCACATTCTAATGTGATTGGATTTGCTCCGGAGGGAGCAAAGAATAGCAGAAGCCTTCTTGAGAGAAGGAACTTGAGTTAGTTTGCATGTGGGGCTGCGGAACATGCGGGCGATCACAAAGATTGTGGTCCATCATCTAGCGATTATCACGGAAGCAAAACTACCGACAAATGCTTTCAAGAAAATGCACTTTCGGATGCATACCGCTGGTCAAAATGGAACTAAAAACTCTTGGACATATGATTTATTTGTTGACCAATTGACTATCCGAGTGAGTCATAATCCTGGTACTTTGTCCTCAAACCTAGATGGGAACATCTAAATCTACCTGATTTGGGGACTTAAAGCATGCTAAAGATGATTTCAGGTTGCCTAACATTGACATGATTGTAGAGCATGATGGCCGGGACATGATAACCAGCGGATGGTTCACCGGGATACAACGGAATGTGATTGCTAAAGAGACCAACATAAGAAACAACCTTCCTTGTCCAGCGGGACTTTAGAATGATGCCACTTCGACGCGAAGAGATCACGGGAAGCGACATACCAAAGAGCCGCAGCGACAATATTCCCGCTGACGCCAGTCTAAGCTACCCGAAGATTGCGTGTTGACATATTAGCCAAATCAAAAAAAGGATGCACCTTAGCACAACCTTGAGTTACTGGCTTTACACCCCGGCGGTGGAGGGCCAGGGTCCGCAGAATCAAAGAAGTGTGTAGCCCTGTCGAGGCTTGAGGCTATGATGTCAATGAGGGGTATTGAACTAGATCCTACAAAGGTAAAAGCAATACTTGAGATGGAAGCATCCAAAACATTGAAACAATTGAGAGGCCTCCAGGATAGGCTTCAGTCCATCCACAGATTCATAGCACAACTGGCAGACAAGCAAAACCCATATTCTCATCTACTTCACAAGGGGGTAGCATACAAATTGGATGAAAAGTGTGAGTAAGCCTTCAATAAAATCAAAGAATATCTGCTCACACTGTCAGTCCTCATGCCACCGATCCCAACAAAGCCATTAATCCTCTATATGTCAACAACAACAGCAACCCTTGGAGCTCTCCTAGCTCAACACGATGAAAATGGGACAAAGAGGGCCATTTATTACATCAGCCACACAATGGTTGGGCATGAGTTAAATTACTCATTCATTGAAAAAGCATGTCTAGCAGTAGTGTTTTCTTCATAGAAATTTAGACATTACATGCTAGCTCACAAAATAAAACTCATCGCGAAAATCGACCCTCTCAAGTACTTACTATCAAAAGCAATGCTCATTGGAAGAATGGCCAAATGGGTCATGATACTATTAGATTATGACATTGAATATGTGGATCAGAAAGCAATCAAAGACCAAGTCATAGCAGATCAGCTTGTAGAAGCACCTATGTATTTAGAGAATCCTCTCATCTCAAAGTTTCCAGATGAATCCATCTTCAATCTCAACATAGCTGACCACTAGAAACTTTACTTTGATGGCTCATACATGAAACATGGATCAAGAGCTGGTGTCTTTTTCATCACCCCACAGGGGGACTACATACCTAGATCCTATAAATTAGTATTCCCCTGCACCAACAATACTGCAAAATATGAGGCCTTAACCATAGGTCTCAGAATAGCAGTACAGTGGCACATCATGGCCCTAAAAGTATATGGAGACTTACAGTTGATAATAAATCAAGTGAATGGTGAATACCAAACTAAGGATGATAAGCTCGCTCCATGCAAGAAACTGGTGGAGACTCTCAAAGAATCCTTCATGGAGATCACATTTGAACAAATACCCAAAGCCAACAATAGAGCAACAGACGTCATGGAAACAATCGAATCCCTACTAGAAATCCCTCGCAACGTCTTAAAACATGAATTCTTGGTAGAGCAGGTTCTTGTGTTCGCATTTGAGGTACCAGAGTTAGAATTTGTGTGTGGAATCATTGGTCCTGGTGATCCTTGGTACCATGACATCTATACCTACCTATGAATAGGCGTCCTACTTGCTGACTTACCCTCAAGCTTAAAAAGAACTTTTGTCAAAAAATCCTCTAGGTTTGTCATCCTAGGAAATACCTTATATTGTAGAAGCATAGAGGGAACCTTATTATGCTGCCTCAATATAGACTAAGCCTTGACTACTTTAACTGAGGTGTATGACAAGATTTTTGGTTCGCATTCAAGCGGAATGATCTTGGCCAAGAAACTACTAAGGATAGGGTATTATTGGCCCACTATGGAGAAAGAGGTACACGACTACGTCAAAAGGTGTCTGCAATTTCAGCAACATGGGGACCTCATCCATGCTCTAGCTCAAGAGCTTCATCCCATCATCACACCATGGCCCTTTTCACATTGGGGACTCAATCTCATTGGAAAAATCACTCCCACTTCATCTAATGGCCACAAGTTCATCATAACAGCCATTGAGTACTTTACCAAGTGGGTGGAAGCCATCCCCATGACATATATCATTGGGAAGCATATATCAAAATTCATCCTAAACCATCTCATATGTCGCTACAGTGTCCCAGAAGCCATTATTTCAGGTAATGGGACACCATTCAAGAATCAAGATGTTCATGACCTTTGTGAAAAATTCAAAATCCAACATCAATTCTCCACCTCGTACTATCCCCAAGGCAATGGCCAAGCATAAGCTACCAATAAAACCATTATGAAGATCCTCAAGAAAACAATCAATGATGCAGGTCGTGACTAGCATCTGTAGCTAAATCCTACCCTCTGGGCCTATCAAACTAGCATTCACACACCCACTGGTACCACTCCCTTCTCCCTAGTCTACGAATCAAAGGCAGTATTACCCATTGAGATCGAGCTCCCGTCACTGAGAATATCACTGCAAAACCTCATCATGGATGAAGAATACCAAGTATCAAGACTGAATGAGCTGGAGCTACTGGATGAACGGTATATAGACACTTTAAATTATTTGCAAGTCTATCAGAACAGAATCAAGCAGAGTTACAACAAGAAAATCAGAAGCAAAACATTCCAAGTCAGAGAATTAGTGCTAAAAGAAAATTAGAAGAACATCCCAAATCCAAATAGCAAAGGAAAATTTGAACCCAAATGGTTGGGACCATTTGTTATCATAGTGAGCTATAAGTTAGGGGCATATAAGCTATCAACACCCAAAGGGGAACCTCTGCAGGAGCCCATGAACAACTCCCATCTCAGAAAGTTTTATGCCTAATCTTTCAAGGTATAGAACCAAAAAATCCAAAAAATTAGAAAATGTCCTTAAAAAATGGTTACCCTGATGAAAACCTAACAAACAGGCATCTTAGTGACAACAAAAAAATCAAAA